>JABAYD010013148.1:0-17992 GCA_014822095.1 Diplotaxis tenuifolia
AGCCCGAATCCGGATCCGGATAACAATTCTACGGATCCGCCGAATCCGGATCCGGATACCTTAAAACACGCCGGAATATCTGATCCGTCCCAGCCCTACCGAGAACATAATATATAATGTGCTATGGTTAACACTCGATTCTATGAGAAACACAGTTTTCTGACAACTCAATAAAACTTATTCTTCAACTGGTGCAACTCAAGAAGAAAAAACAAAACGATGCACGCTTTTGTTTTATAATGGGAAAGTGATGATACCATGATCACGATCATCTATTGTTTTTTTTTTTTTTGCTGTTGTATCTCGTGACATAACTAGTAACGGGAGTGTTTAACGAAACAACATAGTTACATATCGGTCTTCCGTGGCAGTGTTAATTGTTTGCAAAAGATTAATACTCGAATATATCTAAAAATATACATATAGACTTTGATATGATGAGAACTCGATTACTATTATTCGTAAGAGGTTGCAAATAGTTAATGTTTCAACTATTGTATGTAGCTCTTGAATCTTGATCTTGAAATAGATGCTGGAAATACTATTGCATGTGTATGTATCTCTTTAGTACTATATTATATTCAAATTTCAAATAACTTTTGGCTAAATTTTGTTACATTTAAATCGTGACAATAAAGATGGTGGATCGTATTATGTGAAGGAAAACAGGATTTAAATGAATTTGAAATTGCATTAGTTGTCAATGAACACAACTATTAAGCATTATATTTACGAAATCTATTATAACTAGTAGTCGATCTTTAAAAAAAATTACATGGCACAGTAGCATAAGATGAGACCTAGCTCGAGAAGCAACCTAATTATGTGTTATTTATAGCATTTCCAATGTACGTTTATTTATTTTTTTTCTAAAATAAAAAATTACTATAAAGTTATTTTTGCTCTAATGTATACTTATATAACTGATTTTATAAAAAAAATATAAAAATTGTTACTCTTATCTCTATATTTAGGAATGAAAATAACATTTTATATATTTTTCTCTAATATATTATAGAAATATATACTGGAGTAAACTCACATATTTAATAAAAAACTATTTAAGAAAAATATAAAAAAATATACAGATAGATTGGAGATGGTCTTTAACTCACACACCGCAGATATTTTAGACTTAGAAAAATTCATTACTTACAAAAACATTTTAATATATTGCAACAAAACTTTTGATAAAGGATATAATCAGCTTTCGATGGTGTGACTAGACAATAGACATGGACGATTGGATCTCAGTTCCGGCCATCAAACGATACGGACCGAATCACTTAAATAAATAGAAATTGCATATAAATATATACTAACTACATTAGAAAAAGTTAATAGATCATATTCTTCTGGTCTTTGATTTGATCAAAATCTATTCCAGTGTATATTTCATTTCTTTTTTGGTTGAATGTATATTTCATTTCTTATAGCCATTAAAGAATGTTAGGGTTTCTTGTTGCCTATAGACGCTATTGGTGTCATACATTTCTTGTCCTACATCAATCAATGCACCAAACGTCGAAGTTTGATAGATAAGTAAAAGACGAATGCACGAGGCGGACGCAAACCGTAACAAACATTTTAATATGATCTTAAAGATTCTGATAATAATCGTATCGTTAAGTATAATCAAATCAGGAAGCATTTTGAAAGAAAAGAAGAGTAACAAGTTTTAATATTAGGTGGTCTTTTAATGCTAATATTTATATAGATAAACCAATGAAGACATTCTCTTCAACTACCAATCGTCAGCCTAATCAAATTTAATTAAGATACATCAAATAATTGCTCTTTATAATATTAGGTTGGTATCAAATCTTATATTTACCACTGAAAACTCCTATGACTCCAACATATAATATGCTAAACACTTTAATAGAGATATAAGGTTGTGCGTACTTTATATATAACATCTTTGTAAAAAGCGATTTCAATGAGGCCAGTATTTACAAATTAGGTTTTCAGAGTTACATTTGTAAAACGGTAAGATCAGACGAAAAAGTTACATTTTTTATAACAAAAATAGAATGTAAGTGTTTAAACGCATGCATTCGTTAGGAATTTAATATGAAAAATGATGCTGGTGACTTTGTCAATAAAAAGAAAGAATAATGATGCTGAGGAATATCAGGCACACGTTCCACCTTGATCTCAAAGTGTGTTTGGTAGGATTCGATACATTTATCCCAATATCGCAGGTTAATAATTTTCTTTTGAAAATTTAAAGGTTTAATCAATATGTACGTAGAAATAATAAAGGATAAATTTTGAACCTTTGGGTGTGTGCAAATTTACATTGTCAGAATCTGGAAATAGTTAACTTAAAAATATAAGGACACACATAGATAATGGTTTCACGCATGACATCTCGGTTTATTTTCGGCGAATGACATCTCCCACTATTGTAAATTTCTCATCAAAAATCTAATAGACATAACAATCCAATCATTCATCAGAGTTGTAATAAACTCTGATCTGATTTAGATATATGTCGTTACGCCTAATTTCCTGATGCAATGTATTTGATAAAGCAGTGAACAATATAACAAAACCCAACCAAAGAACGTTACACGACGTGGGAGTAAAGACTAGACAAAATTAGACATTATAAATAAATTGCAGATAAAAATAGATTGACCACACTTTCAGAATTTGGCAATCTCTACAATTTGCATCCATGCAACAACACCTTCACGGCGGGTGCATGCTAAACTTCATTTGTTAACAATCAGATAATTTCATGCCGAAACCTATATCAATCCCCAGAGTTCAAGAAAAAGTCGGGGTACTTTCACAAGTTAAGGATTCACAGTGGAAACTTTTTTGTTTTGAGAAATTCATTGGGGAAACTTGGTTCCAATTCATTAGTAGATGATGAGTTGGCTATTTCAATATTTTTCATTTAACATTAAACATTTGCGTTATTTATTGGAGAAGTGATTAATTCAGACTTTTAAGTAAATATGCAGAATGAACATTAAAAAAAAAAACATTGACTATTGGAGAAGGCAAAACTGTTAGATCGGATTCCTAATTACGGGCATGTATTCGTTATTTGGAATGGATATCAATCATAAGTACTAATACAAAAAAAAACTAGGTTTAATATTACAAAACATCGTCCATGTTAACTGAAACGACAAAGTTATGAAGAATAATAAAAGTGGTCGTTTGGCTATTTTAAATCTTAGAGAGGCATCAGACTGCCAGCTATCTACCCAACAAAGAAATTATGGAAATAATTTATAAAATCGTAATAATACTCGTATGATCTGCGATAGTGTTTGGTCGTGCGTGCAAGGATTGCTTTTAAAGAGTAATTTCTATAAATAAACTGGGTAAATAGTTCAAGTAGTATTTTAATGTAGTTTAATCTGATTTGATTACCCGATTGGGTCTTTCGAGCTGTGCACGGATTTTATTCTACTGAATATCCGAAATAAAATGGACACGTTTGTGCAAATTATTCTACTGTGTATTGAATGATTTTGGACGACACAGCCACACAGGTCCATTGATCTTTAATCTTTAAGGATCATTTGTGAAACTCAGACAGTTTCTTCCTAGTTTATGTTTTTTGGGGTTTCATTTACTAATTCTTATTATGCTCAAGCATATTATTAGATGTCTTGCTTTAACCGAAAATAACTTGGTAACTTTGTGTGGACCATTTGGTGGCGGAATACCCAACTGCCATCTCTAGTTGTGTCTTTAGAAATTATTTATTGTTACAAAATTTTACCAGTAAACCGTTAAACCAGAAGCAGCGGTGAAGCCGGTTAGTTAAAGTAGCAACTTATACTATTATTGCAGAGGCCTTTTACGAAAATGTGTTGCAAAATGACATACTACAGTAGTGGTACAACAAAATAGGCTCCTTACATATTTTGTTATGAAATTTAGCTAATTTTCACACTGCTAATATCCGACAGGTTTGAAGGAATAATTTGAGTTACATTAAGCTTTTACTTCACTTGTTGCCATTTGTAGATAAAACTGGGAAACACCAAACCACGTGTTAGTGGTCGGGTGGCAGTAAGGCGATCCAGGATCCCAAAAGGACCTGAGTTCGAATCCATCTCCACTCAGATTACCGCAGCACGTGGTCAGTGGGGTATTCACGTGACCCCCACCCCTCCAGGTGGTGGAAACATCTGGGTTATCAAAAAAAAACTAGGAAATACCATTTGCTGACTGAATCAGTTTAATAAAAAAAATAATAACCAAAAAGGTTAAAACAAGGGAAGAATTTTTTTGTGAAAGTCTAAGCTATTTTTCTTAGGACAACATTTACTAATAAGATTAAGTAAATTTGAATAGTAAATAGTTCACAACGATGAGAATGTTGAATTGTATGTAAGATTTCACTGCAAACGGAAGTTTATAATT
Organism: Diplotaxis tenuifolia; assembly: GCA_014822095.1. Lineage (NCBI taxonomy): Eukaryota > Viridiplantae > Streptophyta > Magnoliopsida > Brassicales > Brassicaceae > Diplotaxis > Diplotaxis tenuifolia. Next base: position 4,396 of record JABAYD010013148.1, read on the forward strand.
TATTTGGGTTTAAAAAGAAAGAGTACTCATTATTTGTTTGTAATATGGCTGATGAGCTTAAGGAATTTCCACGCGCACGATCTGCCGTCCAGTGTAGGAGGGTTGACGCAACCTAATCAATCATTACTTTTTTTTTACTGATAATCAATCATTACTTAATATTGTTTACTCATAAAACTCAATTCCATTACATTTTCTCATATAAATTATTACAGTATGACACAAAAATTGTCACATTCAACAACCAGGTCTCTTGTTCTCCACTCACAGCTATTCCCTCGTGACAACTCTTCTGTTTCTGCAAGGATACTATCCACGGAACTTGACAACTTAAGCAGCAGAAGGGTTCGACTCTTATTAGATAATAGTAACTAATAAATATCTTTTTTTTACAAAAATTAAGTTAGTGCTCTAAGAATTCGTTTTGGTGTAGATAAACTCTATAAGCAGGAAAATATATTAGAGGAATAATAAGCGGTTAAATACCTATCTAATCACTTATGATATAAGCCACATACAATAAACGTGATAAAATCATACAGTAAGTGGATAAAAGGGCCAGTTTCTAAGTTATTCATGTAAAGGTTGAATAATCCTAATATTGCCATAATAAACAAGCCCTACCATTTTCGCTCATAATCTCTCTTACATCCGTTGATTATTCCAGGGTTTGAGTTTTACAAGATAAAATGACACACTAGGCAATAACCATATGTCTAATATAGCATGGATTACTTTGTAGTGTATTTTAAAAACAAATCTTACCAAAAAAGAATATAATTAAAACATTATCCCACACTATTCAGTGCATATACATAAATATAGCTGACAAAATATAAATTAGAAAATAATGTAAGATAGATAAATAAAAATTTAAATATTTCGTAATGTCTAGGAGATAGTGTTCTTAATATAGCATTTATGCCATTTAGAGGTTTTTCTAAGATTACAAAAATCTATAACATATAGGCAACTAGTTTCGTCTATATATTTTTATTATTATTATCAATTGATGGGAAGCGTATATAATCCTCTTCTCTCTTATACGGTTATAACCTTTTTTATGGACTATTTGTTAGTTATGTTAAATACTATTGAATAGTATATTGTATCCTATACAGATTGTAAGATGAAATACACTTATATTTTATCAATAGATTGGAATATTCTGTTGTTCAAAAAAAAAGATTGGAATATTCTGAAGATGTAGTAGAATATTATAGCGAAATAATATTTTCTACTAAAATAAAACAAGGTCTTTGCTATATCATGGCAGGTTGAACTATATGTCTATTAATGGAAAAAGTGAAGGTATCATATGCAGTTTTTGAACATATGTAGTTTCTCAAACATGGATTTGTTTTTGCTAATGGTATATAATTAATTAATACTCAACATTAAAAACAGTAGATCAGCCCAATTACCGAGTATATTATGAACTCGACCCGTAAATTCCATGTCCCCGAATGTCTTAATTCTCTTATATGTATGTAAAAACTAATTTCTGACTGTTCAATTTGAGTTTCAATCAATTCAAATCCAACATGAGTTTGCGGAAAGCTATTTTAATATTTGATTAGTCTGCTTTCCTCCTTATTAGTTGAAAATCTTAGCAAAACGTAAACCTAATGCGAACTAAGGTATTATCTACATAAAAGTCGAACAATCTAGCTAGTAACCTTCTCCAATCTTGATCCCAAATATCTATTAACATACCATCATCACACTGGTAATAATTCCGTTAAATCATCCACATATTCTTTTTGCTTAATTAAATTGATGTGCTTAATTAACAATTATGACATTAAATATATGAAGTTGAGCAATAAGATAAGCGGGAATGCATCGAGTCATAACCGAGAAACGACAAAAATATGCTTTGAAGACCAAGTTGTATCGCCCACCATAATTATTAGCTGTCCATATCTAAGGGTATCCGTATAAATTAATTAGAAAGATTATTGTAATTGGTGGTTATAAGTGTCGAATTTATCCACTCTCCTTCATGTTCTCTCTATATATACATCCCAACTTCTCTCCCTTATTCTCACACAAGACTTCCAACAAACAAAACTAACCAATCTTCTTTGCTAAGGTTAATCTCTTAATTAAGACGCTTAATTTAAGATCAAAAATAAAATGGAAGCCATGGGAGAATGGAGCAACAACCTCGCAGGAATGTACACATATGCAACCGAAGAAGCCGATTTCATGAACCAGCTCCTCGCCTCCTACGATCATCCTGGCACTGGGTCAGCCTCTTGCACAACCGGTGGAGATCACCAGGGCTTGTATTGGAGCCTTGGCTCTCATCACAACCACCTTACTCTCATGCATGAAGCCAGTAGCTTCTGTTTCTCTGGGGAGAGCAGCAGCTACAACGTTGGGAACAGTGGATACTACGCAGTAGTACCACCCGCGGTTGAAGAGAACAATAATGAGGAGGAGATGAACTTTGGGATGGAAGATGTTACCATCAACACCGATTCTTACCTTGTTGCTGAGGAGACAAGTGAGTGTGACGTTGAGAAATATTCACCTGGAAAGACTCATTTGTCCTTGGAAACCGTGGTTGAGAACCACCATGAGGAGGAGAGCATCTTGCAATCCGAGATCTCTATGACTACCACTGATCGTCATCAGAAATCTCTCACCGGTTCCAAGAAGAGATCACGTGCTACATCGGCTGATGTAAGTTTACGATAGCTGGTTATCAAAATATTACCATTTATACCAAAACCATTCTCCACAAAATAAATATATGATAGTAAAATGGTTTATTTACTAATATTGTATTAATTGGATTTAATCATTGCAGAAAAACAAGAGAGCAAAAGTGGGTAAGATAGGTCAAAAGAGTATAGAGATGAGTGGTGACACCAACAATGGAGGAGAAGATGAAGAAAAGGAGAAGGTGAAGAAAAGAAAGAGTGGGGCTATGATGAGTAGACAGAACTCAAGCACCACTTTCTGTTCTGAGGAAGAATCACAATGTCCTTCTCAGGACGTTGGAGGAGAAGAGGAAGAAGATGCCTCCAAGGCCCTCAACCTCAACGGAAAGACCAGGGCCAGTCGTGGTGCTGCCACCGACCCTCAAAGCCTTTACGCAAGGGTAAATAAACTTCTCTTGTTAAATCAATTTTTTTTTTTTTTGTGACACTAAACGTAAATCACTATTCCCCAAAAAGTAGAAAGACTAAGTTCGATTATTTATTTGGCTGTGTAGAAAAGAAGAGAAAGAATAAACGAGAGACTGAGGATTTTGCAAAATCTGGTCCCCAATGGAACAAAGGTAAAAGCTCATGCAAACGTTAAACACATGCAGATGATATGCTCTTTGCATGCAAATTATTTTACATGCAACGTTAGTGAAAGATATTAAACATATATAATTTCTTCAATACGTAACAGGTTGATATCAGTACAATGCTTGAGGAAGCCGTTCATTATGTCAAATTTTTGCAGCTTCAAATTAAGGTGGGTTTTAATTTGAACTTTTAATTTTGACAGTTTACGTGTACATTCATGCATGTGTCATGTGAAAATGACCTAACTTAAAATTAAATATTAATTACGCGCAGTTATTAAGCTCTGATGATCTATGGATGTATGCGCCGATTGCTTTTAACGGAATGGATATTGGCCTCAACTCACCGAGATGATGCTCGGATCTTGTAATTTTTGTTGGATCTTTTTCTCACAAATATTACAAAAAAAATGTAATTTTCCATTTCATTTTTAATATTCTTCGCCTTCGGACGAGTTCGATTATAATTTCCCGTACGATGTTCAATATGAATGGAGAGTCACATTCTATTTTTTTTTTATCACATCCAGTTCTTATAATCTATCTTTTCAAGAAAAATATTGAGCCATTCTTTATATCACATCCAGTTCTAATCAATTTCAAAGAATTATCAATGACTATCATGATATATAACAGAGATTTATATATAGGCACGTAGATTAAAACTTGGCGTTAGTTTTTATATTTATGGTATAAGACCATCTCCAATGTATTCTCATATTTGTCTCTAAAAATGAGTACTATAAAATAAAAATGTGTTTGGCTCTAATGTATTCCCCATGATTTCTAACTCTTAAAAATAATATCCTCAATTTTTTTGTGTTTTATAACAAGAGATTTTTATCAATTAAAGTTGGAAATTAACCCCACACACTTTTAGTTTTTGCAAGATTTTATTGAAAAGATTATTATGTAACTAAAGGGTGTAGTTCTATGATCTATCTTTATAAAAACTATTTTCCCTACGAAAATACTTGATTTAGTCATGCTTATAAAGGTATCAAGGTTAATAAAAAATGTGACTCTATAGTATAGGATTGTTATTTTTCATTTATATTAAGTGGAAAAATCACAATTTCTATTTTAGAACAAAAAAATAGAGATGAGATTGAGCAAAATTTCATATATTATAGTATTTATAGGTAGAAATAGTAATGAATTAGAAATGTTCTAAGCATTTATGATATACCACATATTTGTTTGCACTACAAGTAATTTTGTAACTTAACAAGTAAATTTTCGTACGAAAGAAAAGATTTATATATAACAGAAACACTCTAGTAGTTCCAACCAAAAATAAATAGTTTACATACATACAACTTGGGAACATTTGCATGAATGATGAATTATGGCCACTTACAAACTTCGGCCGCTACATGTTTATTCTCACACGTATTCTTGAATAAGACCAATTCATTGTTCATGTATGTAGTATATTTAATCTTATACTGGAGTATTTTAGTACTGTGCATTTGATTTTCCACAGTCTGTTTGTTAAATATAATATAAGTGTTTCCATGCAATAGCTGTGTATAGACCATCTTATATATATATATATTCCTTGACAAGAGTTTGAATATATGATATCAAAGAATTAAAAAGTATTTTACATCTTACAGCCCATAAAGCATTTAAAAGCAACTATATAGCATATCCATTTTCCACCCCAGAATATTTTTAACAAGCAAGCTTATTCTGCAATCAATATCAAATATTCTATTTTTATTAGTGCTTGATGTATATAAAGAAAAATTACAGCTATATTATTTCTTCCAACAATTATAATTAGTTTGACAACTTTGAAAAGTAATTACGAATTCTCTGTAGCATCAAACTCAATCAGTTTCTTATTCATAATTTCATGACATCAGAAAAAAATAATTGTACAGCTTTATCCTATTTAGTTTAAACTTTAAAGTGATTATGAAACTTTAATAGCTTTAAAATAATAAATGTGTTGTTTATTTTAAATATGTTGATATCTTGATAACTCGTCTACAGAAATACAGATATTTTAAATATGTTGATATCTTGTAAAATGATTTCCCCTTTTGTAAAGCAAAATTAAAAGAATTCAAAAAGTTTTGGAACAAAACATTATTAGATATATTATACCTCACATCAAAAATTCAATAAAATTTTAATAATATATAAAGGATTAGGACCGATCTACTAATCACCAATTAGTTTTAAGTTAGAAATTCGTAATAAATCTGAATCTAACATGGTCCTAAAATTATTTAATTAATCATTCCGACTGGATATAAAAGTTGTGTTTAGCCTTCCGGCTAAGTATAATTTCCGTACTTGAATCGTTCAACCGAATATAACTTTCCTAAAATTCCGAGATTTTTAGTCGATAAGAACCATCATCTCAAAAAAAATGTATGAGGAATTGAGATCTTAAATAATGTATAAAAAATTATGGTCAATCTAATAATTACCAATTGATTTTAAGTTAGAAGTTCGTAATAAATCGGAATGTAACAAGTATCATGAAAGTTTATGGTTGTAAGAGACAGAAGAAAGCAGCTGAAATATTTAAAAAATAAGCCAACTATATTGTAACAGGTAGTCTAATCCATTCAGGAACTACATTCAGCAAGCAAAGCCATGTAAGTTGCAAAATTGTCTTTATCAGAAAAGGGTTGTAAAATTGACATGCTGCTAATAAAGTACAATTTGACTTTGGCTTTTGGTCACTTCCTAAATTCTTATTAGTTGACTTAGGCTTGTAGTATATTTTATAATTTTCTTTTTTGAAAATAGCATATTTTTATAATTTTGTCAACAGGTTCATATGGTATATGAACATATATTTTATGGTTGACATTCCTTTGATATTAACAGCTACAGGCAAATGTTTTTTGAAAATTAAAATGTTATTTTAAATATTTTATTTTACAACTTATATATGATTAACACATATGTCGTAGGAACAAGTCATATTCTTCTTTTTCTGATGTCCTACACTTTGATTATTTGAGAAAGTAAACAGAAACTAGGATTATATAAAGATCGGTCGATCATATATTCTTATATGTTATTATTTCAAATACCCCAAAGCCCTCAGTGGCTGACTCTTTCATTCTCCCTCTGATCTTTTCGCTCATTGTTTTCTTTCTTTCAATAACCTATACATTTTTAAATAACGTTAGTGAATTAAGTACCATCTCAACAATTAAATAATAATAATAATTCTATTGCAAATTAACTAATACTCCATCTATTTCAATTTATTTTGTCGTTTTAGATTTTTATTAGATTTTTATACACAGATTAAAGAAACATTTAAATTTACATATTTTCAAAAAAAATACCAATACACCTAACCATATTTTAACCAATGAAAAATATAAAATCATATATAGTTAATAGATTATGCATTGAAAAGTATAAAACGACATTTATTGTGTAACCAAATTTTTTCGCTACGATAACAAATAAACTTAAATATTTGGCCACTATATCTGTATTTTTTTTTGAAAAGAGTAAAATTATATTTTTGATAAACAAATATCAGTCGTGATGTGGGAGACAACTAAACTGAAAACAAACATCATCCATAAAAAGTTATAAAATTCGAGGTGTGAGCTTGATGACTAATATGATCCGGTCATTTTAATTCTAGACTCTGCCAGCCAGCCTCGTTTGGTTTTCATAGTGAACCAAGTCCAACCGTTAGCTGTTTGTCCTTTATCAATTAGTGATCCACTTACAAATTGTGTTAGGAAAATCTAAAGATTTGTCTACTGAGCTTATAACTACATATATAAACACTATTTACAGCGATTTGACAGTACAGTAAGATTGTGTGTTATTCTTTCAATCAAAAACTCTTGGGTCACCTAAATCTTATCTACTCAACCACTACTGAATGTAAAGTCAATTAATCATCTGAGAAAATTTTAGGCCCATATATATCTGAAGCTCGTTGATTTTTAGGCCACGGAAATGCCTTGAGAACAAGCTTGCTTGTATTATAGACTTTTTATCTGCCTTAGGCGAGTTTTTTTTTTTTTTTCATACCAAGAGGTTTGAGGTCGAAGGCAGTAATCCCCCAAACCCGAAATCACATCATCATATAGTATTAGTTTTGTTCCAACGGTTACTCAAACTAAAACCTCTGACACAATGACCACTGATCTTTTCTGGTTTAGCTAATGACCTCAGGTTTCTAGGCTAGTATTCTATAAACCTTTTAATTTGGTCCTATATAAATTAGAAGCCCACCAAACTATACTTTTAGTCGATTACTGATGCATCCTCAAACGTTCAACCATCCCCTTTCATTCATGTTTGAGAAGCCACGTATACAACTATTCACATAATCATCTTTGAGTAGTTTGATTTTTTTTCTTAGTAATAAATAAGGGCGGGATCATATATAAAAGCCTCCTGCAAAAATAAATAGCTTTGAAGTTTTTCCTAGATTGAATATACTGTTTCTATTTTCGTCAAAAACAAAATATACTGTTTCTATTAACAATTAATGTAATGATAATATCACCACTTCTCTTTCTGTAACAATTATGGTAAGAAAATTCTATTAATTTGTTAATTCACTGAATCAGCAAAGACCATAAACAAAGAGTATAAATATAGTTGGAAACCCTAAATCACCACCAAGTTGTTCTTAATTAGTTCTACAATGAAGCTTCTCCTACTTCTGCTAGCCTTCTGCAGTCTTTCTCTATCAAGTTGTTCTCCATCTTATCCTCTGATTTTCCTATATTATTTTTGTTATTATGTATGTTAATTCATCTAATATGGTCTCGAGTTTCTTTTCTTCGGAGTGTGTATTTTCCTGTAACAAAAAAAGAATTATTGTAACATATTTTGTATGAAAACGTTTGCAGGATGTGAAGAAAAGTACATACCTTACGATTACTCGGCGACGATAGAGGCAAGCTATTTTCTGTTCTTTATTCAGACAAGTTCTATTTCTGATTGTCATTTTTCTTGGTGCAGTGTCTAGAGATCCCTTATAAACCACAGTATAATGGAGGGATCATCGTGAACCCTGACCTACAAAATGGTTCACAAGGCTGGTCACAATTCGCAAACGCCAAAATCGATTTCAGAGAATTAGGTGGCAATAAGTTTGTTGTGGCACGAAGGAGGAACCAGTCTTATGACAGCGTCTCACAGAAGGTTTATTTAGAAAAGGAAATTCTCTATACTTTCTCTGGTAATATAGTTTCAAACTTGTGTTTCTTGGATTAAAAGCATTACACCAATTATCATCTGATATGTTCTATATATGTTGCTTGTAGCTTGGTTACAAGTAAGCAAAGGAAAGGCTCCCGTGAGAGCCGTTTTCAAGAAGAATGGTGAATATAAGCATGCCGGTTCGGTTGTTGCTGAATCTAAGTGCTGGTCCATGCTCAAAGGTGGTCTCACTGTTGATGAATCTGGTCCTGCTGAACTTTACTTTGAGGTATCTACATATACAAACACAATCACTGTTATGTATTTTATAAAAATAATTTAATGAAAAACTGCAAAAAAAAATGTTTTATTAAAAAATTGTTTTGTTACCTTTTTTTTTTACTTTTGAAAAATGTGAACATAAAAACGTTACATGTAACTGGAAATAGAGAAACCGACTTATGATGGTTCTTATTTACGTGGTTATGTGTAGAGCGAGGACACAACCGTTGAGATATGGGTTGATAGCGTCTCGTTGCAACCATTCACACAAGAAGAGTGGAACTCTCACCACGAGGAGAGCATTCACAAGACGAGGAAAGGAGCCATGAGGATCAGAGCCTTAAACAGCTTAGGTGAGCCAGTACCAAACGCAACAATCTCCATCGTACAGAAAAGACTAGGGTTCCCATTCGGGTGCGAGGTAGAAAAAAACATACTTGGAAACCAAGCATACCAAAACTGGTTCACTAAGAGATTCACCGTGACAACTTTCGGTAACGAGATGAAATGGTACAGCACAGAAGCAATACAAGGCAAAGAGGATTACTCCACAGCAGACGCCATGTTAAGATTCTTCAAAAAGCATGGCGTCGCTGTACGTGGACACAACATCGTATGGAACGACCCTAAGTATCAGCTTGGATGGGTGAGTTCTTTGTCCGGTAAGGATCTCTACAACGCCGTGAAAAAAAGGGTTTTCTCTTTGGTTTCAAGGTACAAAGGCCAGCTTGTGAGCTGGGACGTTGTGAATGAGAATCTACATTTCTCGTTTCTTGAGAGCAAGATGGGTCCTCGAGCCTCTTATAACGTCTATGCCTTGGCGCATTCCATCGACCCACGGACAACAATGTTTATGAATGAATACAATACGTTGGAGCAACCGGGAGATGCGGCTTCTAGTCCAGCTAGGTATTTGGGGAAGCTTAGAGAGCTTCAAGCTATTCGTGTTGCCGGAAATATTAAGTTAGGGATCGGTCTTGAGTCTCACTTCAATACTCCTAACATTCCATATATGAGATCGGCTCTTGACACTCTTGCTGCCACTGGTTTGCCTATTTGGCTCACTGAGGTCGATGTCCGAGCTCCTCCAAATGTCCAGGTAATTCAAATAAATATTCTTCTAACTAAGCAACACAACAACAAGGCCGGTCTTAAGATTTTTGGGCGATATATGCAAATTTAATCAGGATTTTAGTTTAAAAATTAAATAATTTGAGGGCCAATGATTATAGAGAAATTTCCTAGGATATGCATAATTTTTGTTTTCACAAATATAGGTTTTAAAAATAAAAATGACCAAAATAGACTTAATTTTTTTTTGTAAATATACACTTACACTATTTGGATTAACTAATCTTAGATTTTTTTGTTTAGATTTTTTTTTGTTTAGAGTTGAGCAGTAGGGTTTTGAGGATACGATTTCAAATTTTTAAAAATTAAAAAAAAAACTTAAAATTTTCAAAATTAAAAATATTATTTTGGTCATTTAGTTTTGAGTCTATTTTTTTTGTGATAAAAAACTTAACAAAAAAATCTATTTGAGAGAATTGCCCATGATTATATAAATTCTCTTAAAATTTAGGGTGATACGTCAATGTTTCACTTACATATGGTCAGTACCGGCTTTGATGTTGAGTTTATTGCAGGCCAAGTATTTCGAGAAAGTCCTAAGGGAAGGCCACGCGCATCCACAAGTGAAAGGAATGGTGACATGGAGTGGTTATTCTCCATCGGGTTGCTACCAAATGTGCCTCACCGATGGAAACTTCAGGAACTTACCCACGGGAGACGTTGTGGACAAACTTCTGCGTGAGTGGGGAGGGCTTCGTGGGCAAACCACAGGTTTAACTGATGCTGATGGATTCTTTGAAGCTTCACTCTTCCATGGTGACTATGATATCAGTATTGATCATCCTCTCAGTAATTCAACTGCTTCTCACAGCTTTAAGTTGACTTCTGATGATTCTCAACCATCTTCTTTTGTCGTTCATGTTTGACACGCTAAGTTTACAACTACTTTGAACTATTTAAGTAGTTTTATTATTAGTGAAAAATAGTGGCAGCAAGTGTGAGGAAACTCCCAAGGGATATTGTTACTCATGAAACACTATTGAGTTTGGACTACTTAGAGCATGATTATTGCAGGGTTCTTAGCGGAATTAAAAACCCGACTTTTAACTTTTAACTAAAAACGTTAAGAACTGGTTCTTAAACAAGAAATTTAAAAGCCGGTTCTTAACGTTTTTAGTTAAAAGTTAAGAGACGGGTTCTTAATTCCGTTAAGAACACCGCCCTAAGAACCCTGCAATAATCATGCTCTTAGCCACTTGTCTTTTTACCAATTATGTGATCAGCTACTTTTTGGCTTTTTGACAAAATAATATCGAACTATTATATTTTACCTATTTATCATGTCGATATTTCAGCTCACTAACATAGTTTTTTTGTCTTGGTTGGTGGCAGTGAGTGGTATATATAACTATTTTCTCCTGAAAACGTTCTTTGATATTTTTTGCCAAAAACTTCTCTGTGTTAATGTAACACCCAGTCGACGTCACACGACAAGTGCTTCAGCATAGATCCAAAAATGTTTCACGGGGCAGCAATTTTAGCCACTCGTTAAATCCAACTTCTTGCTCTCCGTTGTAGGTAATGTTTCATTTTATGTGGGTAAAACGTACTTTTACCATTTACCCGTTTAAGGTTCTATAAATTTGTTTTTTCTTTGAGAATGGTTTTTGAATAATTTTTTTTTTGTTTGCTTGCAGTTTTGGGATGGTGTTACTTAAAGGTAGGTGGTACCCGTGTTTTAGTTTTAGGTTGACAGTATTACTCTGCGTAGTACGTACATATTCGTTTCACATTGCGTACTCGTACTCAAAGTCATTTATCATTGAAAGGCAATATATATTTATCTGATATAAAGCCTTTAGCAGTATAAGAATACAATATATAACATGTTTTAATTCAAGATGGTGCTCGTATTCTTACGCCTGTCTTTGTAACGAACCTTAAAAACAATATAAATGAAAGGTGTTTCTTAAACGAAAGAAAAAAGTATAAAAATACGTTCGAATATGACAACCCCAAAGATTTATAATAGAAATGGATTTTGTCAGGACATTCTAATTTTTACAAGAAGGAAGATGAAGACTATCAACAATGGCTTCTTCCTCTGCATAATCTTTCTTCTCTTGTGTCTTGTGCATTCGGGGATTGCTATTGATCCTTTCTCCCATAGCCACTCTCTCAAAACAGAGGTAACCAAAAATGATTAAAACATGGCGTATGTAAAAAGTGTGTAATGAAGCCTCCACAAAGCAGTGCGGCACAAGAATTATTACGACTTAGCCGCTCTGTTGAAGATGACTTTGATCAAGAGTGGGAGATAGATGGGAATGGAGCTATTAGAGAAATGACACAGAGAATTCAGCTTCAGGAAGGAAGCATTTACACCTTCTCTGGTAACACACACAGACTTGTTTATATAATATAACAGCACATCATCATTTCATGGTTTCTTTTATACTCCATTCGTTTCAATTTATAAGTCGTTGCAGAAAAAAAAAATCATTTCAAAATACATGCCGCTTTATAATTCCAATGAAGAATCATTAACTTTATATTTATATGTTTTTTTATTTTTTATTTTTTATTAGTTGAAATATGGTTAGGTGTATCAGAAATGATGTTTTTTGTTTTGAAAAATGTAAAATTAATATTTTCTTATGTGTAAAACTTAAAACGACAACTAAAATAAAACCAATGGAATAGTAAGCTACTATTTCAAACCAGTGGTTCTTGTGTAATTTATCTCTTGTGGATGTGTACAAATCTTTGGTTTTAGTTTAGTATTCCGAATACATAAATAAGTACCAATTAAGCCACCACTTTGGTAACAAGTTTAGATAAGTTTCTCAGTTTGGTTTTGAGTTTGTGACCGGTTATGTTTTTGTAGATTGAACATTCATAGTTTCTTTTTGTATCTATACAGCATGGGTGAAGTTGAGAGAAGGAAACGACAAGACAGTAGGAGTTGTGTTCAGGTCAGAAAATGGAAGACTTGTTCATGGAGGTGAAGTTAAGGCAAAACAAAAATGTTGGTCTTTGCTTAAAGGTGGCATTGTACCAAATGTTTCAGGCCCTGTAGATATAGTCTTCAAGGTACAACACTATACATGTGTTTTCATACGTATATTATTAGTGTTAACACGGGTTTTATTCAAAAAACAGAGCGAAGACAGAGAAGTAAAGATCTATGCAAAAAATCTGCCACTAAAGCAATTTAGCAAAGAAGAATGGAAAATAAAACAAGATCAACTTATTGAAAAGGTATCCATCCGTTTCATTTTAGTTGTCGTTTTATATTTTTATACATAGATTAAGAAACATTTAATTTTACATATTTTCGAATGAAAAACACTATTAACTATACACCTAACCACATTTCAACCAATAAAAAATATTAAAAATATTGATAATAAATTTTGTATTGAAATTATAAAACGACATTTATTTTGAAATATTTATTTTCTACAACGACATATAAACTGAAAAGGAAGGAGTATAATTTATGGTTTCAGATCATTTTGTGTTCTTTTTGCTCTTTACATAAATGGTATTGGTTGCAGATAAGAAAGAACAAAGTGAGATTTGAAGTGACTTATAAGAACAAAACCGCTGTAAAAGACGCAGTAATATCCCTAAAACAAACCAAACCATCTTTCCTCTTAGGCTGTGCAATGAATTTTCGCATCCTACAAAGTGAAGGCTACAGAAAATGGTTTAGGTCAAGGTTCGCAATCACGTCATTCACCAATGAAATGAAATGGTATACAACAGAGAAAGTACGTGGTC
>JABAYD010013159.1:0-12013 GCA_014822095.1 Diplotaxis tenuifolia
TGTTGAAAGATAAACTTGATTTTGGATCATATTATGGGCTAATCTAACCCAAATTCTAGAGAAATCTTCCACCTCCTTAAAATAAAAAATCTAGATATTCTTATAAAATTATCTAGATAATTAGGATAAAATAATCTAGATATTATGATAGAATAATCTAGATTTAGGATTAAAATATTTGAGATATTTTGTACTTTGGAGGCTATAAATACCTCCACTCCCCTCTCATTTTGTATCAAGAAATTATCAAGAAATAATCCAAGTAATAAGAAGTTCTTTTAAGAAAACAAAAGCTTTTTTCTTCACAAAGTTTTATTCTCTTCAAACACTTAAACACTTTCTCCGTATCTACAAAGTTTTTCATTCCAACAAAGTGGTATCATAATGTTTTTTTTTTTTTGCTATTGGAGATTCTGTGAAAGTTTATTGCTTTTATTTTTTTCTGTCTTAACCTTTTACTGAGCTGAGTCATGAATCTCACTATCCCCATTGGTTTATCTCTTATTATTATTATGTAGATTACCCTGTACAACTGTCTTGAAGATGGTGGAATATCTTTATTGCAGTCCTATTCTGATAAAGATGTAAGCAAGTCTAAATATTATATAGTTTCCATGAAATAAAAAAAAAGCAGTAAAGTTTCATTAATGGGTATATTGTCTGATGTACTTTGGTGATCAGAAGGAGGAGTCATTTTACACTGTACGCTGGGCGTGTGGCGTTGAAGGGAACCCATTTGTTGTGGCAGGAGGAGTGAAAGGCATAATCCGAGTCATTAACGCCAATGATAAAATAGTTCATAAGGTATTATTGCAATTTTTATTAACTTTAGACCGACATGAAGAGTTAAAAAATGTTTAATGCAAGTGATTCGCTTTCTTTCTCACGTACGCAGACTCTTGTGGGCCACAAGGGTTCAGTGAATGAAATCAGGACACATCCTATGGAACCTCAACTTGTGCTTTCTGCTAGCAAGGTATATATAATTTGTATCAATGTACTAATGTTCAATTTATTTGGGTTGAGGATTAAGAGATCTTACGTTTTGATCATTGGATCAGGATGAATCTGTTCGATTGTGGAATGTTGAAACTGGGATTTGTATTCTGATATTTGCTGGAACTGGAGGCCACAGAAAAGAAGTTATAAGTGTGGTAAGCCGATTAAACAAAGTGGATGTGAAAGAAAACATTAATCTAATTCAGTTTTGTGTCACTTGATATAATTATATAGAGACTCCAAGTTATAACCATCTTATCTTGTAAATTTGTTAGGACTTTCATCCCCATGATGAGCACCGTTTTATGAGTTGTGGTATGGACACCACTGTTAAGATATGGTCATTTAAAGGTAAGAGTCAAAACCAAGCACACTTGAAAGAAACGTCCCTTCTCTTTCAGTACTTTGTAATGATCTCTCTATTATTCTTTTGGCTGCCTTCAGATTTTGGGACATATGTCGACAAGTCATTCACGTGGACGGATGATCCATCAGAACTCCCAACACAAATTGTAAAATTCCCTGTAAGTATTTTATTTTGCTTCCTTCTTGTAAGTGACATAGACATATTGATGGAATATTACTTGTATGTGTAGCTGTATACAGCTTCGATTCATACAAGTTTTGTTGATTGTAACCGTTGGGCTGGTGATTATATTCTTTCAAAGGTTACTCCAGGAGTCAATAATGGATTAATTAAGATCATATTGCATTTGGTGTAATAAGCTAAAAAACGAAAGTTTACTCTTGTGTTCTCTCTCTCTCTCTCTCTCTCTCTCTCTCTCTCTCTCTCTCTCTCTCTCTCTCTCTTCAAGTATACACTAATCTCGGCTTGTGGGCGTTCACTCCAACATTCTAGTGCACGGCTACAGATAACTTTTTTTTGGGATCAAAGCAAAACAGGATCCTTCTCACCAGCTGACTCAGCTCAATAGTGTTGAAGTCATAACCTACAGCTTCAAAGTTCGTGTAGCTAAACCCCTCTTCAATGGTCAAAAGATGAAGAAAAAATTGAATCTCGAGCTTGGCAAAACCTCTTCCTAAATGAATATGAAGGAATGAGCCTAACATTAGTATGTATACCTTGAGCATGTTCAGTTACTCTCTTGTAACACCAACTTCAAATTATATAGACAGTTCAATTGTTTTTTTTTTTACAGTTTAATTGTTGAATGCGCCACAAATCAAATATATCTACATACCTCCCATCTTGAAGGTTCATATTTCTCTGGATCCAAGTCAATCTCAGGATCCATGTGAACGTACCTGAACCAAGTCAGAAACTTCAGCCTTTTGGTATAATATCTGACTAATAATTACAAAAAACATAGAAATGAATATTAAAAAGGGTTTAAAGATGGTTTATCGTTTTCCATGCAGGCGATGAGCATAGTGTGGTCGTTTATTTGGCCATCCCTCTAATCATCATGAGAAGAGATTGGAAATTTAACGGGAAAATGAAAATAGAGCATACAAATGAACATTAGGTCAGAGAAAACAGAATTATGATTCTAAGCTCACTTAATCTGACAAAAAAAGTCATATGCCTTACACGGTCTAAGAAGAGATTCTTAAACTTACATCCACATCACCGAGCAAAGACTTACATTAACTCAACCGGAATCAGGAAGCTAGGCTACAAGAAAATTGTTCTCAAAATCAACCCCCTTACACATATACTGGTGTACAAAAGAAGAGAAAACTAAATCAGCACTGATGAATCATAAATCAGTGGGAACCATGCAAGAAAAATGGCAAACAATGGATGCTACGATCAACATGGCAGTTTAATTGAAACTGGCCCTAGTTTGATTACTTGAATAAGGAATGAACAAACAAAATCAAGATATATGGACATGCCACTAAAGAACAAGGTTTGTTTATTTCACCATTTAGATGAGTGATCTGGATGACGATGAGAATTTTTTTTATTTACACTTTAAAAGTACAAGTCATCTGGAAGTACAATTGGATGACTTTGAAATTATAGGCTTAGTTTTAAAGTTTATCTAGAAATATATAACTTTCGACCATTTGGATGAAGATGGTTCTTTCAAAATAGTATAATATCTATTATATCTTTTATATAATTTATAAATTACAAACCTAAACATAATAATATTTTGTAACTAAAAAAACTGACAAATCCGTATTTTCCCAAAAAAATCAAAAATTAGATTCTCTCTAAAACTACAAAAACGCATTTTCACGACAAAATAACAAAAACTTATTTTCCGCTAAAACAACAAAAACTAATTTTCTCGCAAAAAAAAAGAGAAAAACAATTTCCATCCAAAACAATTTTCTCGCAAAGATCGCAAAAGCCCCAAAATCGCAAAACTCATTTTTCTTCCAAAAACGAAAAAAACGTATTCCCCCCACCCAAAAAGAGAAAAAAAAACATTTTTCCACCACAACCGTAAAAAACACATTTTCAGCATTCACAAAATGCATTTTTACCATAAAACATATTTTTCACCAAAAACACTAAAACACATTTTTCAGCCAAAACCAGCAACATGCATTTTCCCGTGAACCTCCGCAAAACTATTTTCCCGTGAAGCCCAACAAAACGTATTTTCCCGTTAAAGCATAGTTTCATGTAAAAACTCACAAAACGCAAAATGCATTGTCACACCAAAACCGAGAAAATGTATTTTCCTGCCAAAACGCAAAAAATGTATTTCCCACTAAACTACAAAAATACGTTTTCCACCAAACCGCAAAATGTGTTTTCCGTCAAAACTGAAAATGTGTTCTCCACCAAAAACTATTTTTTTTTTTGAAAAACGCGTATTCCGCCAAAACCGCAAAAATGTATCTTCCCGCCAAAACTATAAAACTATAGTTTATGTCAAAATCATATTTTAAAATAAATTATATTTAGATAATTAATAAAATTATTATAGTGAAACATAAATAAAATATGATTAAATCTACATAAAGGTATATTAATAATTTGTTTACTAAACTTATCTAAATGGAGATGGAGATAAAGAAACAAACATAAGTCTATTTAGATGATTTATTTAGATGATTCATTTGGATTGACAAACAAATAATTTCAATAATATCTGGATGAATCATTTGGATGAATCATGTTAATAGATCATCTATATAGAGATGACAGATAATAAAACAAACAGTCCCCAAATAGCTTCATCCACGGTAATTTTAAATTTTTATTCTTCACACTAAAGGAGAAGACGAAGTCGAAGGAAAGAGCCGATAAGATTTAACATGTATAATTTTTTATTCTCTGCACAAATCAATATGAAGTGGTCGTTTGGACAATTTTTATAAAAATAATTTTTTAATATGACATGACATATTTATCCTTTGAGTATCCAACTTTGAATATTGTAAGATTTTAGATTTTAATCCACGTACCGAGTGTTAAAAAGAGTTGTCAGTTTTTTGTAATGATAATGTTTTTAACTCAGTTCGAATATATGATCTTTAAAATTTAGATTTCCTTTATTTCAATTTAATTGTCCTTGTATAAAAATACTGACATCTCTCCGGACTTAACAGGCTCCATATGCATCTGTTCAGACAGCAGCAACGCGCTCCGGTGATGCCCAATTCGAGAATACCCTGAGATCATAGCTGTCCAAGAACCAACATCTCTTTAGGCATTCTATCGAACAGTTTGCGTGCGCGTTTCAGATACCCATGTCTTGTGTTCTCTTTTTTGGGCATCAAAAGTAACATTTATTAAACTAAAGGTTCAACCAAGCAAGCTTCATGAGCTAGCCAAGAGGGAGCCTTCTCCCCAATGAAACAAAAATCTGCAGCACGTGATTGTCCTGCCTTAGAGAGGCAGTCGGCACGGATGTTATCAGAGCGACGAAAAAACTTAAAAGAGATAGACGAGAATTCCGAACTAGGAAATCAACATCATCCAGTTCTGCCCCTAACGCTGGCCATTCCTTTGGTGAGTTGATGAGTCGGACTAGTTGCTGGCAGTCAGACTCGAAACGCACTTCGCTGAGCCCCATCCTCCTCGTCTCTTTCATATCCCAGCTTAGGCATTCTGCTTCAGCATGAAGCGCCGAGATAGCTGGGGCTCCTTTCCTTACACCCAGAGTGCGTGTTCTATTGTCTTCCAGCAAGATGAATCCAAGTCCTGTTCCTTCCTCTGTCTCCTTCCACGATGCGTCCACCTGACAAACCCATTTACAAGGAATGTCTTGCATCGCTGCCGCGTCTCTTGCATTTGTCTCTGCTGGTTCCACTTCTGCGCTTTCCTCCATAATCTGCGCTATTCTCCACGTCTCCGCTTCCTTCCTTACAAGCTGGAGTGTATCGAGTGGCGATATATCCTTGGCGTTGAAGCAATTTTCATTACGAGCTTTCCATATGGGAACATACGGGCATTACTGGCATAGGTTGATTCGTTCATCAATAGACCCATAAGCGTGTCAAGGTTTGTGTAGATTGAAGAACACAGGAATACCCCCGGAGTTGATGGGTTTGATGACAGTGCCCAACATTGGAGCGCCGGAGGACACTCTAAGATAATATGGTTAATAGTTTCCATCTCCGAGCCACATCTTTGGCACACTGCATCGTTTCCACAGTATCTTTCTTTTATCTTGCTTGCGGAAGCTACATACCCTGAGATCATGTTCCACAAGAAATGTTTTATCTTCCTTGGGCATTGGAGTTTCCAAATCGCTTTTTTTTAGGGCTGTTATACTTGACTCCTTGACCTCATCGAGTTCCTTTTCTCTCCGTTGTGTCACTGCTCTCGCATAACCTGCCCTCACCGTATAGTTTACGAATTTTGTATAGCTCCAAGTATATCCATCTCGGCGGCATGTGCGACTCACTTTGAGTGATATAACTTTGGATAAATCAGCCGCTGCAATGACGTCTTGTACTAACTCGACGTTCCATTCCTTCCTCTCAAAGTCTATCAAGTGATGAACTCTTAAGCCGTTGTCAACATGAGTTGTTCGTGATTTCGCTGGACGAGCTGGCGTATCAGGTATCCACACATCTTCTCACACCTTTGTTTGATTCTTTGCAGTCTGTCTTGAAGCACATGTTTCGCCGCCATTAGACTGCTCCAACCAAAAGATGGGTTCTTCGCTTTTGCCGTGGTGATTGGGTTCGAGTGCTTATAATACCTCCCTTTCAGTACTCTAGCCAGTAGCGAGTTCGATTTGGTGAGTAAGCGCCACACTTGTTTAGCTAGTAATGCGATATTGAAGTCTTGAAAGTTTCGGAAGCCCAAGCCTCCTTCTTCCAGAGGTACACAGATTTTGTCCTAAGCTACCCAGTGTAGACCTCGGTTATTATTCCGTGTACTCCACTAAAAACGCGCCACTGTGACGGAAAATTTGTTACAAATCTCTATCGGAAGTAAGTAACAAGATATTACATAAGACGGTACTGCCTGGGCTACTGATTTGATTTGTACTTCCTTACCTCCGTTAGAGTAGTTTTCCGGACCAAGAGTTTATTTTCCCATTCATACGGTCTTGCACAAAAGAAAAAACTTGCTTCTTCGATCCACAGATTTTTTCTGGCATTCCCAAGTACACGCCCATCCCACCTTCTTTGGTAATACCAAGTGATCTTTTCAGATCAGATTTTATGGACGTCACGACCTTAGAATCGAACAGAACTGAAGATTTTTCTTTATTCTGTTGTTGTCCCGAGGCTGACCCGTATACGTCAATGATTTGACCAGTTCTTCGCATTGGGATTTCTCCTCTCTGCAAAAAAAGAGGCTGTCCTCTGCGAACAAAAGGTGAGATATCGCTGGGCTCTCGCGCGCGATCTTTATCCCGGTTAGCTTCTTCATATCTTCTGTCTTCTTGATATGAGAGATAAGGACTTCCGTACATAGGATAAATAGAAATGGTGATAGAGGATCCCCTGGCGAAGACCCCTAGATGGTTTGATATATCCTTTAGCTTCTCAATTGATCATGACTTGATATGATACTGACGAAACACACTTCATGATGAGATGAACCCATTTCGCATCAAATACAAACTTTAATAGCAAGGCTTCCAAAAAGCTCCACTCCACTCTATCATATGCCTTGATCATGTCGGTCTTAATTACTACAAGTTTTCTTTTACAGCTCGGGTTGGTCCTTAAAGCATGAAACATCTCTTGGGCAGCAAAGATATTGTCCGTAATTAATCTTCCGGACACGAACGCGGATTGCGTTTCAGAGATAATGTTTGGAAGTATTCTTTTCAGTCTTGTTGATATGATCTTTGATATGATCTTATAGCCCACGTTACACAAGCTGATGGGCTGGAACTCCTTCATGGTTGACGGTCTCTGCGTTTTCGGTATCAGACTAATATTAGTTTGGTTGAGTCTCTCATCAAAATCTCCGATGATGAAGGATTCTCGGACCATTGCACACTCGTCTTTCCCTACCATCGCCCAAAACTGTTGGTAAAATAAGCTTGTCATACCGTCAGGTCCCGGTGCCTTCTCTGGCTTTATAGCAAAGGTCGCCTCACGTATCTCCTCATCATGAAAGATTCTAAGTAATCGCTGGTTCATATCGTCACTTACCGACGCGGAAATATGCCGGATAGTATCATCAATGGTAGTTGGGTTTGACGATGTGAAGAGTTGTTGGAAGTAAGCTGTTGCGATTTCTTTGGTTCCTTCTTCCGTCTCTACCCAAAGGTCCATTAAGTTTTTCAGTCTCGTGATACAGTTTCTGGCTCTTCTTTGTTTAGTCTTTGCATTAAAGTACCTTGTATTTCTATCACCCTCCCTTAGCCATAGCATCCGGCTCTTTTGTCTCCAATATATCTCCTCCTCCCTATAGGCTGCGCACAATTTCCACTTGAGCTCCAATTCTTCTTCACTTGAGATCGAGTCATCCACTTGGGCCTTCTCTAGCTTATACTTTAGCTCCGGGATGATGATCTGATTATTCGATGGGTTCATTTTCCTCCATTTCGAAATGGTCTTTCTAGTGCGACTGATCTTTTCGTATAAGCTCTCATGCCTATCCCTGTCTGGTGTCTCCCATTCAGCATGTACTACTTCTCGGAACCCTTCTTTGCTCATCCATCTCTTGTCAAACTATAGTTCCGTGTGTTTTGTTTTTCTTTTGAAAGAAAGCGTACAAGTATGGGTCTATGATCAGAACCCCATCTTAGCAAATACTCCACATACGTGTGGGAAAAGATATGGTGCCAATCCTGTTGCCAACTGCCCTATCCAAACGACATTGCACCCTTCCGGCTCTTGTTCTTCCTGCCCATGATAAGGAATTCCCAACGAAGGGAAAGTCGACCATACCACAATTCGCAAGCATATTTTGAAAAGGTAGGAAAGACGAATCAGCATGTTTTCTTCCTCCTTTCTTCTCGTCGTTGTTTATTTTCTCGTTGAAATCGCCTAGGAGGAGGCACGGTCCATGTCTGTTTGCATTCAATCTGAGCAAACGTTCCCAAGTATTCTCCCGGCCTCAAACTACCAGATCCCCATATACGAAGGTGACAGTTACCTCGTGTCCTTCAATCTGTGCTTCAATATCAAGCATGCGATTGTTAGAAAATTTAATATCCACTCTAGAAGCATCTGTGTAAAATAAAGCCAGTCCGCCACTTAGACCAACCGGGTCTATGGTCTATGGTGAACAAATGATCATGAACAAACTCTAATTGAAAGTTTTGAAAAAAAAAAAAAATCTTTTTTTTGTTTTAGAAAGAAAAAGAAAAGTAGGGTGAAAGCAGCGATGCAGCTCGCGTAGATGCTGCTTGGTCAGGAAGGCTCCAGCCCCCTGACAGTTCCATGCGATCGCACTCATATTTGAGTACTGGGTGGTTTCTAGGACCCCACCGAACCTGATACAGAAGAGATATTGTGGCTCTTGACCGCCGAAGGGTACACCCCAGTATAGGGAAAAACTAGCTATAGTGCACCCCTCGATGCGCTAGTGCTTCCATGTCTAACCAGTTTGCCTTTTGGAGATGCACGTCCTCTACTAGCCAATTTCTTTGACGCTGCTAACCCTCTAGTGTCTTGACTTCTAGTACCCCGTCACTTAGGGAGTAAATCCGGAGGAGGTTTCCCTGCCTGATGCTTCTTGGTGTACTCTCTCTCTTGCCATTCTCCTAGTTCTCGGGTGCCTTTTTTAACTTTAGCTACTCCTTCTCCTCCTCTAATACTTGCTCCTGATGTTGGGATCGTTGTGTCTTGATTTACCATCTCCTGGGTCTCTGGGACAACTGTATCTTCGTCTTCCATCTCGTCAAGCAGATCATCTTCATCGATCATGTCCTCGTCCATCTCAATGTCAACACTAGCATATTGCTACATGAGTTTGTTCACCTCCTCTTCGCTCATGATCTGATGATTCTCCTCACTCCTCTGTTTCTTACAGTTCAAACCATTGCCCGCATCCACCAGTGGTTCATGGTTGCCTACCGTCCGTGGAGGGGCAGGAGCTATCATCGCTTCCTTAGGGATTGACAGTCGTGAGTTTGTGGGTTCTTCCCTTATGAACTCCTGATCAGCAGGGATCGTCATGGTTATTTTCTCAGCCTGTCGCCTAGTCCCAATATTGTTCAGCGTTAACTCCTTGTTCTTCTCCATTGTCTGCTGATCCCCTTCAGCCGCCTTACCGCTAACCCGACGTTTTTGTCTTTCTCCTGATTCCTTCTCTGAGATTTTCTCCACTACAGCACTAGCTTCAGGAAGTGATTGTGCATATTTTACCTTACCGGCAGCTGTTGAGAGTGTTGACTTCGTCGGCGTGTAGCTTGGACCTGCATGATCTGTCTGATGTAGTCGCTTTGTGAGATTAGTCCTGGTGCGTTCATAGGAACTGGTTTGGTCAGGTCGACCAGCTCGATCTTCTCGACCCTCATCCCTTCCTTTTCCTTTGCTTACTTGTCTCCATTCCCAATTTCGCGTTGGTGGTGATCGAGCAGAACGTCCCCTGTACACCGGTTTTTGCGGAGACCGTCTAAAGTTATCTGAAATGGTCCTCTGTGAGTCCGGTGATGCTCTGTTTCTTCCTTGGGCCAGTTCCACTCTTTCCCTGGGTTCCCCCTCATTTGTTCATATTTTCGATCATAAGTTTCTTTGAGTCTCCACTCCGAGGATGAGGCTGTGTCTCTCGTTTTCTCTCTAGACATCCCATACGAGTTATGATGATATGGGTGATATCTCTCCCGATTCCGGGGAAACTCTGCTTTAGAGTGGTTTTCCAGCCTTTTCCAGATATTTCTAGATTGATATTCTCTCCTTTCTTGTAGTTTATTGCGTAGGTCACCAGATACTTCTTCCTCATTGTGCCACATTTTCCTTGAGGCGCGCGGTATCTGTGCTTCCTTCCAGTGCTCTCTCCCCCTGTCTTCCCGGTCCACAAGTCGCTTCCCATCCTCATTCAGTTCGCGTCTTTGTGGTATAGAGAAGGCTTCTCTCATTGCTTTCTCCTGCATTTCACTTTGCGCAATCCGTTTTAAACGATTGTGTTCTCTCTGCCCTTCAGTCAGATCCGGGCTGGTTCCTTCCTCGTGGGAAATCTTCTACAAGTGAAGTAGTGGCGATGGAGATCCTCGTATTTGATTGTCACTTTCACCACATCGCCATTTGCAAAGCCTATTTTGCATTCAAACTTCAGTGGTTTATCCCCATTCACAAAGACTCTAACACGACCACCTTCAACATCCGCTTTATCGTAGACTCCTAGTGCGTTCCCAATACTTTCATAAGTCTCAGGTTTTTTATAATGTATTGGTACACCAGATACATTTGCCCAGAAGGTTAGGGTGTTGGGAAAATCTTCTTTGATAGTTGGGATCCATATCTCAAGAGAGAAGCTCCATTTGAAGTGGCATGTTCGCTTCTGTAGAACTTTCTAAAGATCTTCTTCCTTTTCGAAATCAAATTGGAACTTATTGTTTCCGAGATTTGAACCCTAATTCTGTTCTTCAAATCCCAGATTTGTCTTTTCGGCATATGCTTCAGTAGAGCTTCAACACTTTTACCATCACTATGGAACATCCTTCCTACGAGAGTAAGTTTAAACTTCTCAATTAGGTCTGAATTGTCAAAAGCAGGAACTTTTATGATTTCTTTGTTCTCCTCTGGACGCCTTCTTCACTAGCTGGTGATAGTTGTCTCCCCTGCTACAGGATCCAGCGAACCGATTCATCCCTTATCAGAGCTGAGATCTGCCTTGTTAATCACGTAAACACACCACGGGGGTGGAAATTCTTGGAAAAGAAAACGGTAGTCGTAACACTGCACTTGATACAGACACCGGTAGAGCAAGAGGAGTGTTGGTAGTCTCCCTCTTCTCTTTTTCCTGCTTAGCGAGCTTCAAGGATTCAGATCGCCCAAAAAATCGCCAACCCTAACCCTAGGCGGCGCTCTCTTTTTGGTAGGGATATGTAAGATAAATCTACCCAGGTCTTGTGTTCATGTTTACCAAACTGTTTTTTAACTGGAGATTCGAGCCAAACCCATTTGTCACAGAGTTCCTATGGATCAACACAAACTGTTTCTCTAGGCTTTGAGGTACAAGGAAGGTTTGAAACAATGAGATTCTCCCCATAAGCAATCATCATTATCCACAAACAGAGATTCCATCTACCTTACACGAAAAGATATCCCTTTTATCAATTACATGAAAAACGAACACACAAAAAAAAACAGAGCTGTTCCTGTAAATCTGAAAAACCAGAGCTTTTTGGTTAATCTCAAGAAAAAAACAGAGCTTTTCTGGTAAATATCAAAACTTTATCATAAAGATTCAAATGCAGTTTCTTTCAGGGAAGTTGGCTTAAAGAGCATATATTTTATTACTTATAATGAAAACCATACAAAACTTTTTTTTATTACTACATTTTTTTTAATACCCAGCGTGCCCTTTTGTTACATTGTAAAAAAAAACGTAATTACACGAAATGCCATTACTTTTTTCCGCCACGTATGCAAAAAACTCGCCTCCACGTCAGAAAGAGCCTCAAACTCAGTCGTAATGCGAAGCGAAATACGTTACGACAGAGTT
>JABAYD010013165.1:0-10295 GCA_014822095.1 Diplotaxis tenuifolia
ACCGGCTTAAAAGAAGGACAAAACCGAGAAAATATTACACAAATGCTATGAGATCTAATAACGTCAAAATCAATGCTGTATTCTTAATTTGTTGGTGAAATATGGCTAGTTGGCAAATAAGCCCTATATAAAATGCATGCATGAATCCAGACTATCAGTTTGACAAAAAAAAATTGACAAACAAAAAAAAGAATCCAAACTATCCCAAAATCTTTAACCGTTGGCATATATAAAACTTATATTGTGATGAAGCAAACTTGAGAAAGTAAGTTAGACTTGTGCAAACTTGTTTACTTCCTTAACTATAAAGGCAAGAGTATCTACATTAAGCACCTTTAACCCTGAAACCCTATGGGTTTCTTTATTTTTTTCTTTTTGTCTGATTTAAAAAAAAAACAAAACAGGAGAGACCCGCAAACAGTTAACAAAACTTTTCCAAGCCGTTTCTCTTTCCAGGTTTGTTAGTGATTCCAGGTTTGTTAGTGATTGTTTCTGTCAAAAAGTGATGGGGCTTACGCGTTCAACTCCCAAAATCCTGCGTTAATAATGCCCTAATAAGGCCATGTTCAAAGGCAGCACACTTGCTGTGTGCTTGGACTTAAAATAATGCATTTTTATACAAAAATGCCCTAAAATCAGTAAAACAGGTCTTCAACAAGATCAGTGCTTGGGCTCTGTTCTAAGCGACGTGGCGTGTTTGTATTGGCCGATGGTCTTGGCCATTCATTCTGCTACATACGACCGGATCTCAACGGAGTAGTGGTAACACCTTCCTCTATGCCGGAGATTCCTCTCCGATCAGAACCTGAAACCACCACCATCACTTTCCGATCAATCTCCGGCGCATCGGTCAGCGCAAATCCGTCAACTGCTCTCTTCGGAGCTCCGCAGTCGGATTCAGATTCTCTGTACTGCTCCGCCGTCTCAGCTTCCGCGTTCGACAGCTCCGGTAACTTCGCGTCTCTCCCTCTCCAGCCTGTTCCGAGAGGAGCTACGTGGCAATCGGGTCCGATTGTTAACGAGTCGGTTCACGGGTCAGCTACGTTTGAGAGGCGGTTCTTATCGGGTCCGATTGAAAGCGGGTTGTATTCGGGTCCGATAGAATACATGAAGAAGAAGAAGACGGAGAAAGAAAAACCAATGAAGAAGAATAAGCCCTGTGACGAAGAACATTGACGCGGTTGCGGGCAAAGAAAATTTTATTAAATTTTTAAATTTTTAATTTTTTAATATTAAGCACACCTTTAAAAAAGAGTGATCTCTCTTTGAGTATTTCCCATGTTCTTAAGCAAATACATTACTTTATTCATATTTTTACTCTAAGCACACCCTTAACTGATCCCCCTTTGATCATGCCCTAAACTAGAGGTTGGAGTTCATAAAAGTAAATTTTTATTATTATTTTTTATTCTCTTTTTCTGTTTGATTTTTTTTTTAAATAAGCAAACTCATCTCAAACAAGTTCACGGGGGAGAGCTATAAAGTGTGTATATATAATCAACGTTTTTGCATTTTCATATATAGATGAATTGAAGTATATAACTGCAGCTTAGGATCTGAAAAAAAATCCATTTCACAAGACCTAAATATCAAAGAGATTGGAGGGAATGAAGCCTGGTCCGATAATCATCACACTAGCTAAGTGATTGAATGAACCTACTTCATGAGCTCGAGCCAGCTAACATTCCTCTCAACCCTACACCATACTATAGGATAACTTTTTATGCAAGAAGATGGTAAGAAAGAAGACGAAGGTAATATTTGGTATGTGAGAAAAAAAAAAGAAATCTAAGTCTCGTCTTTACTACAAGACCAAGATTTTCATATTAATTTACTCTTTTCTTTACATCAATTTAGTAAATTTCGGGGTCAGGAAAGACTTCTGATTTTTTGGTTACCTTCTTGATATAGCGTGCTAACGTTTACCTAGAATAGAATTTTACAGGGACATCTAAACTTGTAAGGTTTAAGCATACTCTACTTGGACATTCAAACATTCTCTTAGATCAGAGACTATATAATTAAACACACACACACACATATATATATATATATATATATATATATATTAGTTTATTTATTTTAATTAACCTGGAAGAGTTAAACTTTGTGCATTAATCTCTCTCTGAGCCTAAAACCATTATTTTAATAACAGAGACACGAGGTAAAATATTCTTCTTATCGGAGCTCGAACTAACTAACCCTCCACTTAACCCTTTCTCAAAAGAAAAACAATCACTAGCACACTGGTGGTGTATATTGGCTTATCTTTAATTGTTTCTTATTTAATTTCCATCCTTTCTGAGGTCAACATTAGTTAAATTCCCTGCATTGTTATGGTTAATTGGTTCTACATATTTTTTTTTGTAGTCAACAAGATCCCATATACAGTATAGGTGTTTGTGTCTCTGAGCCTACATATTTATCATTCATTCATGCATAGTTGTAACAAACTGTTGCGAACATTCAAAGTGCATGTTTATTGAGTTAATGCTTTAGTCGATCGGGGGACCAGAACTTTAGTTTCGTTCGATCTCATTATTTCTTTTTGATCCCTCTCAGTGAACTCCTACTTTTTTTTTTATTTATATATGCCAGCATTGTGTAAGTATAATTTTCAAAATATTGAAAAGTTTACATTATAAGGCTGTAAAAAAGGAAAAACATGGGTGTTATATGTTTTTTCTATATGGATGCATTTGGTTATAGGTGATTCATGTCGACTTCATGAGCATATATGTATTAACTGTTGTGAAAATGACAAAACATTGTTTTGGTCTTTACCTCGGTTAGTCCAAAAATTTCCTATACTGGGTCGCTTTTAATTTTACATACAAGGCTATTTCCAAAATTTACTATATATTATACATTTTTTTACTAAATTAAACCCATTTTCTTGCCTTCGAATATTACATAAAATATAAATATCACAGCACTACTTGCACATATATAGTAAAAGTGTATGAAACTTGTGAACTAGGTGGATAAAAAAAAATATGAGAGGCCACAGAAAACCCGAAAAATAAGGGACAATGTCAAAGAGCAAAGAATAATTAAAAGGCACGTTGAAAGATATTTGACATTGATGGTTTTAAGAAAAATAAAAGTCTCGTCGGCGTCTTCAATCTGAAATGAACTTACACGTAATTAGAAACAATCTTCTTTGTGGGTTTAGTTTATTACAGAAACCTATACTGAGACATTGTGACTCGACTTGTGACTTGTGACCGAAGAGAGAGAGAGAGAGAGAGAGAGAGAGAGGAAGAGACTGGATGTGAATTTTGACGTGAAAAGGGAAGAAAAAATGAATCCATATGGTACATAGAGAATATTAAAATGAATGTATAAACCGAAGGGTATAATACTGAAGAGAAAATTATATTACCTTGCTTATAAATCTCTCTTTGTTTTCTCTGTGTTTATGTATACATATATCTGTAATATATATGATGAATAAACAAAATATGAAACTGTCGAAACATATAAACCGCATTATAGTTTCTCATGTAGAGTAAATATATATTACGAGGGATAAGGAAACTTATGGAACTATATAACAAGATCAAAACTCATCTCACAAGATAATATCAAAGATGAAACTAAGAGGACAAGACTTAAGGAAGAAAGTGGACATAAGGCGATAAAAAAGGTTGGGGGGAATGAAGCCTGGTCCGAGAATCATTTAGGTTTAGCTTTCATTCTTCATGACCTCGACCCAGACAACAGTCCTCTCAACCCTAAACCGCACCACAACTAAAATCAACTCCACGTACAACCACGTTATCAAGAAGAGAAAATAGATCAAAGTCAAAGAAGAATATAGAATATGTGAATGTGATAAATGTTTTTGTAAGAAAGAAGAAGAAAAATTAGGTCTGTGAGACGAAGAAGCACAGGTTGTGTTTGTATATATAGAGTGGAAAGAGAGAGAGAGAGAGAGAGAAGCAGATGACAACACACACACACACCACCAAGATTGTCTTTTTACTTTTCTTACATTAGTTTAGTAACTTTTTGAGTTTGAAAAAGTCTTTGATTACATTTTAGTTACTGTCTTATTATAGTACTGTATATAGGGTTACCTAAAATAGAAGTTTCACAGGGAAATCCAGAGCTGTAAACATACTCCTAGTTAGTACATTCAAACTTTCCTCCAAGATTTAGTTTCGTTTCAATATATATATATATATAAATATATATATATAAATATATATATATATATATATATTTCTTCATTTGCCTTTACCTTATTCTCTTATTTAGATTCCTTTATCTCTGAGGTCAACAACATTAATCTCTGGTAAAAACAACTTTTACATTTTTTTTTGGGTCAGGAAGAAATATCATATGGATAATCCAATAATATACAACTAATTTATACAAAATCATATGACTCTTAGAATCATATGAATGAATTCAAATCATATAATAAGACAAAATGGCATCTTCCTTCAATCATTCTGCAGCATATAATACAACCATGCATAATGCTAACAAACTGATGTAAATTATATTTTGTCAATATATAACTTTGAGTTAATGCGAGATAGGTACCTTACTTTCGATCTCATTATTGCCGCATTATTTTGCTGGCTCCCTCTCAACGACTCTTATTCTTACTTTTAAATTATTTTATATAAAACGGGAATTATATTACATATTTTCCAAAATCTGTTTCATTCAACTTTTTGTACTATTGTGTTATATGGTTTTATATGGATTCATTTGCTTACATATGTGGTTCATGACGACTTCATGAACATATGTATTAATAGTAGTGACAAAGACAAAACGCTGTTTTGGTCTTTGCATCGGTACGTCCAAAATTTCCCCATGTTAGATCGCTTTTGAAGTATCATACAAGGCTATTTAAAAAAGAAACAATGTAATGTTTTTTTTGAGAAAAAAAAACAATTTAATGTTTATTGTCATTTGTCAAAGTTCTCATATTTCTATTTCTTTATGATTACGTACATTTAGCTGAGCCTTTAATTATCTTCTAGCTCGCAGCTAGTAGTTTTTATTTGATTCTTTGTATATACTGTATTGTTCATACACCACTGCAGAAAAGTAGTGATGAGAAGTAAAAATTCACGTACAAACGAACATGAAAAAAAAGGTAAAAATACACGTTTTAACCTTTTTCTTTGACATACCTGGTCAAATGGTCATTTCCTTCGGAACAACATAACATTGTAAACATTAAGATCACCAACCTTGAGAATAAGAAAACATCAACACTTGTATTCTTTATTCCAACTCAAAAACTCTCAACAAATGAATCTGTTTTCTTCGTGCTATATCTCTCACACTCACAATGATGGAAATGACAATGCATTATCAGATAAGCTTTAAAGCATTGCTTTTGTCTTTTGTTTTCGTTATTGTCAACAAAAAGAAGAGATGTATTTTGCATCCGAAAGAGATGAATGAAAACCCTTAAGCTGCTGACTCCTTGGAGATCTTCTCAGCTTTGGCAACAACCTCGTCGATGCCACCAACCATGTAAAACGATTGTTCAGGAAGATCATCGTACTTACCATCGAGTAAACCCTGCAACATTTTACAATTCACATAAGCTCGTAGTATAGCAAACAATCATGGAGCAGATAAAGAGTCATATGAGCATATATATACCTGGAAACTGTTGATGTTTTCCTTTAGGTCAACGTATTTTCCAGGGGCACCCGTGAAGATCTCAGCAACATGGAATGGCTGACTCAAGAATCTCTGGATCTTACGTGCACGGGCAACAGTCAGCTTGTCATCTTCACTTAGCTCATCCATTCCCAAAATGGCAATAATATCTTGCAAGTTCTTGTAGTTCTGTAGCACTTTCTGCACACCACGAGCTGTGTTGTAGTGCTCCTCACCCAGAATGTGAGGCGAGAGCATCCGGGATGTTGAGTCCAGAGGATCCACAGCAGGGTAGATACCAAGCTCAGAAATCTTCACAGAGGGAACAGAAAAGTATATAGATGTCAGCTTTATGAGCCTTCAACCAAACAATTTTGAATGAATGTCAACAAAAGGAGACGAGTTCAGACCTGTCTGGAAAGCACGGTTGTGGCATCCAAGTGAGCAAAAGTTGTGGCAGGAGCAGGATCTGTCAAATCATCAGCAGGGACGTAGATGGCTTGCACTGAGGTGATGGAACCTTTCTTGGTGGTTGTGATACGCTCTTGAAGAGCACCAAGATCAGAAGCGAGAGTAGGTTGGTAACCCACAGCAGATGGGATACGACCAAGCAGAGCAGACACTTCAGAGTTAGCCTACACAAGAAAGTACACCAAAGTTAAATTTACAGTAATATGGCACACAGTTGCTGATAGATAGAGCAAACAAGATAGTAGTTCACCTGAGTGAAACGGAAAATGTTGTCAATGAAAAGCAACACATCTTGGCCTTCAGCATCACGGAAGTACTCAGCCACGGTCAAGCCAGTGAGTCCAACACGGGCACGAGCACCCGGGGGCTCGTTCATTTGTCCATACACAAGAGCACATTTGCTCTCAGACTGTTAAAATGGGAAGACAGAGAGAACTCAGTAACAAAGATCACTCAAAGACCAGTTGCAGGAAAAAGAAAGGTGAAGATTAATTAAAAATTATTAAAAAACCTGCTTCTCGCCTAGCTTGATGACACCACTCTCAATCATTTCTCTGTACAAGTCATTGCCTTCACGAGTTCTTTCTCCCACACCAGCAAATACGGAGAAACCACCTGTTCATCAGAAAAGACCCAATTAATTAACTTATCTGGACAACACTGTGCTAATCACTTCAAAACCCCGTAAGAATACATACCATGAGCTTTCGCAACATTGTTAATCAGCTCCATAATGAGCACAGTTTTACCAACACCAGCACCACCAAAGAGCCCAATCTTTCCTCCTCTTTGGTAAGGAGCAAGTAAATCAACAACCTGGAAACAAAAGTCAACTCGGAAGATAAACAACACGTGTAACCTGTGGAACTAGAGCTCAGAATCTACCTTAATACCAGTGGCAAGGATCTCTTGTCCGGTGGCTAGATCAACCAAAGCCGGAGCATCTCTGTGAATAGGTAAGTAGTGTTCGGTCTCTGAACAACATCAAAAACACATTATCATGATAGGAACGCAGAAAGTGAAACATTGATTAAAGATGGCACAGACAACATACTAATTTCGCCTCTCTCATCAATAGGCTCCCCAAGAACATTCATGATACGTCCAAGTGTTGCTCTTCCAACAGGCACCTTACAAGAACAACCCAAAAAATTCATTCTTCCATTATCATCAACATTAACCAAACCTCTCGGACATAAAAATTTCAATCCAAACGAATACACTTTCGAAAAAACAATCGGATCTTTACAAAGTCAACGATGAGAATAAGGAAGCACTATATGAATAACGAATACACAGATCTCAGATCAACGACGCATATAGAAAGGATCCTTACAGTGATTGGAGCACCAGTGTTAAGAACCCGTCTCCCACGAACGAGACCCTCCGTACCATCCATAGCAATAGTCCTAACAACATTCTGACCCAAATGATGCGACACCTCAAGCACCAATCTCGTGGGATGATCCTGCACCTCGAGAGACGTCATAATCGGAGGCAACCCTTCCTGATCTTCGAATCTCACATCGACAATGGCACCGATGACCTGGCAGACCTTCCCGATCGCGCCTTTACCTCCGTAATCGTAAGTCTTCTTCGCCGCTTCATCCTTAGCTGGAGGAGAAGATGGAGCAGCCGGTGGAGAGGTTGAATACTCGGCGACGCGTCCGAGGAGGTTACCAAATGGAGACGCGCAGCGTGCGGGAGAAGGGGATGAGAGCCTAGGGTTTCGGGTGGAGAATCTGGAGGTAGATCTGCCGGAAGATGAACGGAGAAGAGATGATAAGACTCTCCGTGACGCCATCAGTTTATTGTTGTTTGTGTGAGTGAGAGAGAGAGGAAACGCTAGGGTAAGTACACAACCTGAATTTAAGCTTCACTCGTTGTATCTAAGTGGGCTTTTAACGGGCTTATTTGGGCCTCTTACATAAAATACTGAAAGTAATTATTTTGTTACGTTGTTGTCCGAAAAAAATCTTAAATAACACGTGGCACTGAAGAAGTGGTATACGTTCGTTATAGAAGCGCTTTATTTTTAGAAATCTTCTTGGAAATGATGTAGGCCTAAAAAGGCCCATGATAAAAGCCCAACAAACTTATGGAAATTTTCTTCAGACAGAACAAGTTGATATGTTTAAAAGTCAGGTTCTGTCTTTACCTACCCTAGGCCATTTCCTATCAACAAAACACACTCATCATGGCGTCTCGGAGAGTCTTATCAACGCTTCTCCGTTCATCTTCCGCCAGATCTGCTGCCAGATTCGGGAGCCGAAACCCTATGCTTTCGTCTCCTTCACCAGCTCGATGCGCTTCTCCTTTTGGTGACCTCCTCGGACGCGTCGCCGAGTACTCGACCTCTTCACCGGCTGCGCCATCGTCTGCTCCAGCTAAGGATGAGGCGAAGAAGACATATGATTACGGAGGTAAAGGCGCGATCGGGAAGGTTTGTCAAGTCATCGGTGCCATTGTCGATGTGAGATTCGAAGATCAGGAGGGTTTGCCTCCGATCATGACGTCTCTCGAGGTGCAGGATCATCCCACGAGATTGGTGCTTGAGGTGTCACATCACTTGGGTCAGAATGTTGTCAGGACCATTGCTATGGATGGTACTGAGGGTCTTGTTCGTGGGAGACGGGTTCTCAACACTGGTGCTCCAATCACTGTAAGTATTCTCTTTGTATAGATCCTGACTTCTTGGTAGTTGATCCGGGATCCGAGATCTATTGTTAGGGCTAGATCCGACTCAACGTTGACTTTGCGAAAGTACTTTTGTGAATGTTGACTTTTGGATTGTTCTTGTTTTTATTAAGGTGCCTGTTGGGAGAGCAACACTTGGACGTATTATGAATGTTCTTGGAGAACCTATTGATGAGAGAGGCGAAATTAGTAAGTAGTCTGTGCCACCTTTAATTAACGTGTCAGTTTCTGTTGACCTATCATGACAATGTGTGTTTTTTGCTGTTGCTCAGAGACCGAACACTACTTGCCTATTCACAGAGATGCTCCAGCTTTAGTTGATTTAGCCACTGGGCAAGAGATCCTTGCCACTGGTATTAAGGTAGATTCTGGGATCTTGTTCTGTGTTGTTCCAGTAGCTTACATGTGTAGTTCTCCAAGCTAATATTTGTTTTCTTTCCAGGTTGTTGATTTACTAGCTCCTTACCAAAGAGGAGGAAAGATTGGTCTCTTTGGCGGTGCTGGTGTTGGTAAAACTGTGCTTATTATGGAGCTGATTAACAATGTCGCTAAAGCTCATGGTATGTATTCTCAGGGAGTTTTGAAGTAGTTTAGACAGTAGTACTCAAGTTCTAGTTTATTAATTTGTTTCTTTTGATGAACAGGTGGTTTCTCCGTGTTTGCTGGTGTGGGAGAAAGAACCCGTGAAGGAAATGACTTGTACAGAGAAATGATTGAGAGTGGTGTCATCAAGCTAGGCGAGAAGCAGGTTTTTTAATAATTTGGATTGTTCTTTCACCTCTCTCTGTCTTGCAACTGGTCTTAGTGTGGTCTTTGTGACTGAGTTCTATCTGTTTTCCCATCTGAACAGTCTGAGAGCAAATGTGCTCTAGTGTATGGACAAATGAACGAGCCCCCGGGTGCTCGTGCCCGTGTTGGTCTCACTGGTTTGACCGTCGCTGAGTACTTCCGTGATGCTGAAGGCCAAGATGTGTTGCTTTTCATTGACAACATTTTCCGTTTCACTCAGGTGAACTAATATGTTATTTTCTCTATCTATCAGCATCTGTCCCACATATATTGATGTAGAGACGTTTAATCTAACTCCAGTGTACTCGCTTGTAGGCTAACTCTGAAGTGTCTGCTCTGCTTGGTCGTATCCCATCTGCTGTGGGTTACCAGCCAACTCTTGCTTCCGATCTTGGTGCTCTCCAAGAGCGTATCACAACAACCAAGAAAGGTTCCATCACCTCAGTGCAAGCCATCTATGTCCCTGCTGATGATTTGACAGATCCTGCTCCTGCCACCACTTTTGCTCACTTGGATGCTACAACCGTGCTTTCGAGACAGGTTTGAACTTGGCTCCTTCTGATAATATTGCTCAAGATTTATTTTGTGGAAGGCTTATAATTTTTTGTCTTTCTCTTGTGAAGATTTCTGAGCTTGGTATCTATCCTGCTGTGGATCCTCTGGATTCAACATCCCGTATGCTCTCGCCTCACATTCTGGGT
>JABAYD010013170.1:0-13813 GCA_014822095.1 Diplotaxis tenuifolia
CCAAGAGTTTGGCACAATCACCAGTTTGCCTTGTGGAGATTTCCCTGTTGGAAATACCACTGATAAAGAAGACCAGTCTCAAACACACAAGGATCATATATGGATCAAGCTGATTGGGAAAAAGAAATCCACCACCATTGCTGATTTACAGAAGAAGCTACAGACCGACAAACACATGACGGGTATCAAAAGCTACATCCTGCTTTGATAATAATTGTCGATGGTGTCTTCATTGCTCATCAACAAACGCCACGCCCTACTCTGAAGTATGTTAGAATGGTCGAAGACGTTGACGCTTTATGCTTACACCCTTGGGGTAGAGAGTCTTTCTCAAGACTATTACTTGCATGAAACTTCCGAAGTTCGTACCTTTGAAATGCGAAGACCCTATTGGAACACTGGTTCAGCTACTCAAAAAAGAAACATTCAGGCTTAAGGGATTTCCCATTGCACTACAACTGCTTGCATACCAGACTATCCTAAAATTGTAGTCAACGATTCCAATCCGTTCGATTCTCTTACAATCATGGACCTTGAAGAGCCTCATTTTCCTATCTACCCAGCGCCAAGCATCAACGACATTATAAGCGTCGAAGCCGACCCTGATGTAAGTTCTAATAGAAGTATAAAACTATGTACTTTTTAAAGTTGCCTTGCTTTGATGTTGTAAAGAGATTTTAACACTTGTTTAATGAATTCTTGTCTAAATCCAGTTTGAAGTAACATCGTTGATATCTATACATAGCCAACCACAGCCTGGTGGGGGAGTTTTGCTGGATGCCTTCAACGATGATCGTGTGTCGTACATGGAGAAACTTATAGCTAACCATCGTCCGTTCAAGAAGGAACTCTGGCATGGTGGAGACACATCTGTTACCATCATCACCCCTTCCAGTGATGAACCTATACTTGTGAGAACAACTCGCAAGTCGAAAGCGCTTCTTAGCAAGGTGCTCAAGTCAAAACCAGCTTCAACAAAAGTTCTCAAACCAAGGAAGAGAGCAAGGAAAAGTGACATGGGCCGTAAGCAGAGACGCATAAGAAGCTACTTTCATGCTGCGGCTTCTCCCCGAACCCCAAACAACAAAATTTTGGAGCCATCGTCTGGAATCTCAGATCAAATATCCAACATTCAAAAGGAGCAAATTGCTTAAACGCAAGAAGACTCCAACTAGCCTCAAGCGCTCTCCCTTCCACACTCTCCTTGATCAGACAAAGAAAAGCAACCAAGCACACAAAGGATGTCAGATTGAGCCACCAAATCTAGCTACTACTGGTTTATCTCACAATACGGTAATGTTCATGTTTTTTATACTCTGTAAATTTCCACTACGTAACTTTGAGACTTATCTATTTTGTCTGATTGGTTCTCTAAACTTGTCTTATCTATATCTTCTCTACAACCTATGGAGGAAGATCACCCTTTGAGCCACTCTCGCGTCGTCAGCCAATATGCGGCACAGATGTTCGTCTCAACATCTGTCAGCAAGGAAGCAACTTGTGAACCCACAGGCGCTGAAGCCTTCGGAACTACACCCTTTCACACTTCTCTCATCCGCACTTACTCCATACACACATCTCCAAACCACACTCCTCTTGTCCATAGCAACCCCGATCACGATTTAGCCACCCACAACTCCCCTACACACACATACCCTTTCAACAACACACTCATCCCCGAAAAAACCCCCATCCACCTAACTCCAGCTACTCACCCTCGTCCTTTTGTTATATATGATGCCAGTGACCATTCTAATAGCCCTGAAATCAACCATATCATATACCAAGGCAAAGAAATCTTCGACCCCATAAGTCCTGACCCCCCCCCCCCAACCTCTCTCACTCAACCTAAATACGACTCCTCAATAAATCTATCTACACAAAGAAGGATTTTACCAATGTCACCTCTCCCTTTCACCCCCTCTACTTCTCCAAATAAGAGTTCAGACAGTCTCAAAGGTTTTGTAGGCCATGCGATAGCTATCAACGCATTTTCAGCCACCACTACATCCAACCATAACTCTGCTGCCAACTTCAATGTACCAAATCCTCAGGTGCGAAACTCAATGCGTCTCTGCATCTGTTTTAACTGTCTACTGTCTTAACTCCAGATCCTATGTTGTTTTTGTCTAGGTTGAACAAAGGGAAGACAACGACATTTGTGAAATGAGCGATGACTCTCCTGCCAGAGAAAGTCCCAAGCAAATTCCATCAGTTGAGGAGAACCTCCTTGCAAAAGAGCTTTACTGCTGAAAATCTATACCTGCTTGTAGATCCTAAAATCTACACTAAGTATTTGATAGTGATTATGAGTTTAATCTAGGAAAAAAAGGAGTCGGCAACAATGCTCTCAGAACACAACGATATAATCGGAAATCAGTTGACAAAAATGGACTTTATTGATAATGGATTGATTACAAAAAGTCTACTTAAGATCGAAATGAAACAACAATGAGATCGAAATAAAGACAAAAAGTGAGAGGTGGATTAGGTAGATCTTTGTGTATGTGTAAGCTCTAGGGTTTTCAACGTGTCTTCCTCTCTCTATTCTTTCTTCTTTTATAGCCGGTCCGTTCCTGATTTTCCTCAATGTCTTCCATGATCTCCGGCTGTTTGTTTGACATCGCCGAGCTCAGAACGGTCCGACGGGTTCGGTGACTTTGCATGGGCCTTGGCCCATCTCATTATCTAGCAGAAATTTGGTCTAACACCACTCTTTATCTCATCTTTCTCGCTACCACAAAGTGAATGGGTCTTTTCGAGAAGACTATTTTGAACTCCAAAACTGCGTAAGTGCATTTCAACTCTTGATTACTATTTTCTTTTCTTTAATCTTACCCTTACACCTATCGTCCACGGGTTCCATAAAACTCCCCCCAAATTCGATTCTCCAACAACTTTCTACTTCAACTAGCGCAGCCTACGAAATGGAAACCAACTTATGTACACTTCCATCACACCCTTTACAAGTTTTTAAATTATTTTGTCTCCTTTATAGTAGCATATGCTTACTAATAGTTTGATAGGATTTTATGTGCAGCACATGTAAATCCTCATGCACATTCTAGCTGCAAGGCATAGTCGTCTCCTCCAAGAGCAAAAACTTTCTTTCATTACCCCTCACCTTACATTTGTAATCCAGTCAATATCCAATATATTCAACAAGTCAAGGAAGTGAGAAACCTTTCAATGGGACGAGCAGCTCACCGATCTTGTTCTCCAGCAGAGAAGAAATGGATGGAAGATGTGTTTACTGTCTACACACCAATGATATGGGCTGACAAACACTGAGTTGGTCTTGCAATCAATCTTGACATGGGGCTTGTTGAAATCTTAGATACCCTCCGTACTTCATACGGTGACAAGAGTATTGCTCGCTACATGGCTCCTATTCTGAAGACACTACCTTATCTTGTTAAGAAGGTTGCAAACTACCAGGTCACTCAGTTCCGTGGTCTTCAACCTTTTCAGCAGTATTGTATCCAGACCTCTACATCAACAAAAGAGGTGGCAACTGCAGACTTGTATCTGCCAAGTTCCTTGAAATGCACGCACACATGGATCCTCAACTTAACATGTCAAGCATCACTGATTGCCATGTTGATGAATTCCGCAAACAGTACTTGACATCTACAAGACCATTGTATTACTTGCGTACTATGGTCCTATGGCTGATAACTTCCCCCCCCCTTCAAACAAAAGGAGTGGGAAAAAATGGACTTTATTTATAATGGATTGATTACAAAGAGTCAACTTAAGATTGAAATGAAACAACAGTGAGATCAAACTAAAGAGGAAAAGTGAGAGGCGGATGAGGTCGATCTTTGTGTATGTGTAAGCTCTAGGGTTTTCAACGTGTCTTCCTCTGTCTATTCTTCCTCCTTTTATAGCCGGTCCGTACGTTCCTGATTTTCCTCAACGTCTTCTGCGATCTCTGGGCTGTTGGTTCGACATCACCGAGCTCGGAACAAGCTGACGGGTTCAGTGACTTCGCATGGGCCTTCACCCATCTCATTCTCTAGAAGAAATTGGGTCTAACATTTGTCCCCCAATCTCTTATCTTTACTAAAGAATAAAGATGGTTCGTTCGACTCTGATTGATGCGAG
This sequence comes from Diplotaxis tenuifolia, assembly GCA_014822095.1. Lineage (NCBI taxonomy): Eukaryota > Viridiplantae > Streptophyta > Magnoliopsida > Brassicales > Brassicaceae > Diplotaxis > Diplotaxis tenuifolia. The sequence continues at coordinate 4,108 of JABAYD010013170.1, forward strand.
ATGGCTTGATTTTGGCTTCGGTGAGACATGTGTAACACGTGGCGTTTCCATGTCAATGAACCGTTGACGCGTACGATTTCTCCAACAGCAACTTGTACCGTATTCGAGAAAACCTAATCATTAATTCTTCTCGTTTTTGGGGATAAAGCTGTTTCTTGATGTCAGCTAACATCTGTAAATACGCGAGGGTTTTTTTTCTTCCTCAATTTCTCGTCTTGAACTCTCTCTTGTCTCTGCAAACATTCGGATCTTCTCTTTCTTTTTCGAAATAAATATGTCTTCGTCGTTTTCTTTCCCTCCTCTAATGACTACTGCTAATCGGATCGAGGGTTTATACACGACGTATGGCATTGGTCGCGATGTTCAGCTTGAGCTTTCTTCCACGTTGGAAACTCCCACCATTTTTTTCGATGGGTTTTGCGGGGTGTATCTCACCTTTTTCGAGTCTTGCGATCTTTCTTTTCCAATTCCAAGTCCTATCCTTGACATCGTGGCTGAGCTGGGTATATCTCTCACTCAGATGTGTCCGAACTTCTTAAGACAACTCTTGGCTCTCGTGGTTAGAGCCCGCGAGGATGGATTGCAATTCGGCCTAGAGGAGCTTTGTCACCTATGTTTGTTAAAGAGGAACAGTCAGGGCCCTAGGACTTTCCTCATGTCTCCGTGAGCGGGTCGTCATGTCATTCGAGGAATTCCTTATCGTGATGAAGACTGGCGAGAAGGGTTTCTCATTTTTAAGGTCGATCGATCGATGGTGGGGAATGTTGTTTTCTCGCGGCTTCCTTGGAATGTTGTATTGATCGTTCTTTGTTTGTTCGCTATATTGATCTATAGATTGTTCTTATTCTTTTCTTTTCAGTTCATTTAGGGAGCTCGCTAATGTCTGACGAGCTTCGTGGCCATTGATGGTATTGCGTCGAGGTCGCCTGGACTGGTCGAACTTTGATCGCAAACGAATCTGTGATGCTTTCATGTTACCAGATGGAATCAGGGAGGCACCGACTGTTGTCAACGACCTTCCCAGGCTCAAGGGCGTAATAGGGTCGACTAGCGGTCCTTCTTCCTCTGCCAGATCGGACATGCAGTTAGCCAGAAGATCGTTCTTTCGAAGTCGCGGTCCCATCATTGCGAGTAGAGGTCTCGGGGAATCCTCCCTGATCCCAATCTTGGATTCTGATGCCGGTGATACTCCAGAGGAAGCATCACCGATTTCCTTGAGTCCTGGCTCCGACGGAGATCTCGCCGTTGCCGGCTGTAAGCGTCGCCGATCCTCACGCGTTATATCTCCGATGTCACGAGACGGATCTTTTTGTCTTGGTCGTGATGCGACAGTTCCGAGTCCGCTTGTTTTCTCTTCGTCTTCCCTCGAGGAGAGAGAAGCATATGCTAAGATTGCGGATGCGAATTCAAAGGTAGACTGTATTTTCTCTTTTTCACCTTAATCGAGTGTGTTATTGATGATTTTTGAAATATCGCAGGTTATGGTTGTTGTGGAAGAATTTGCTGTGATGTTTCAGGGTAGTTGCGAAGGGGAGCTGGCGAGGTCGCAAGCCGAAGTTAAGAGCCTCAAAGAGTCGTTCCAAAAGGCGGAGGATCTGAAGAAGAAGACCGGGGAGGCTATGTTTCTAAAGGATGAATGGAGGAATGCTCGCGAAGAGAGAATGGTGTTTTAGACCGAGGTCGCTAATCAGAAGACAAAGGTTGCAGATTTCCTTGCAGAGAGGGAGCGAGATACATGTAGCAAGTCCCATGCCATGCGTCACGAGATTACTGATTGCTACAAGGAAGTTTTATCCGTCGTGGAGAAGAAGTGGGCGGATAAGAAGAAGGAGGTTGACGCGGAGATTCTGCTTCGGGAGATAATATCAAACATTGACTTGCTTAATGAGATTAAGGATAGAGGGTTGGTTGTCGCTGAAGAACTAGTCCGTCTGAAAGAAATCGAGAAGGATTGCGAGGCTCATGTTGTGTCGACTGGTGTTGCGAATTGGACTATTTTGGATTTGGATCTACTCGAGACATCCGACGAGCTGATTCTTGAGTTGTTTTTCTTTTTCTTTTATTATATCTAAAATATTTCGGATGTAATCTTTTGGTTTTGATGACATCGGATCATAATGATATAATTTTCTCAAGATTCTCGGAATTTTATTCTTTTATGCTTATCGTTTATCCTACTTGTTTCAACCTTTATAAATGCCAAGTTTGCTTTGTCGAGCATTAGTAACTTTAACTGATATTTCCCCTATCTCAGAGACATATGTCGTCGAGGAGAACGAGTTCCCGTGAGTCCGAAAGGATCCGATATCGAGGCAATGGGGTGAGTTCCGGACGGATTCATTCTGGTGATGTGAGCGAATTTCTTCGTGAGGAGACCCGACTTCCTCGTGCATCGGCTCGATCTGGTTCTGACGATTTAGGAGGACCGCAGGTGGTGGTTCAGCTAAGTTTCGGGAGTCCGACTGGGTTGGAGGGTCGTGATCGTCCTCCAAAGAAGGTGGAGAAGTTTGGGAACGATGTTAGGTGTGGCTCCGTGGGTGATATCATGATCTCGAAACCGTTTCACTGGCAGTTTTCCCATGCCAAGGATTGTCCGATCCCGGAGGATCCGGATAGCGTCGCCCACTTGGTTAGGCATTTCAAGCTGTCTGGATGCCCGCTTCCTTCGTTGCGGAATATGACCGAGCGTTAAGCGTACGTCAAGATGGTGGTGGCTCATGCCAATGTTAGTCGTTTTGTTCTTTGATTATTTGGTTTTTTCGCCTTTTCGTGTTTGCAACTCACGATGTTTTTTCAGACCATGGAGACGAACAACGAGTTTGTAGCCACTCTGGAGAACTGTTTGCGAGACATTCCTCGGGCTGACGAGCTTAACGAGGTTAAGAAGGTTGTTTGGGAACTAAAGCTTAGTTTGAAGATGGCTCATGATAGAGAGCGCGCTAACGTGGTTCAATTGACGGCGGCCGAGAAGCTGGGAAATCAAGCTGCTTCCCTTGAGGCTCGTCTTCGGGTTGTTGGGAAGGAGAGGAAGGCAGTTTTAGAGCAGGTTTCCTCGTTGGAGATGCATGTCGAATCTATGACGTCGAAACACGTGGACAAACTTTGTCGCGCGACTTATGATGCGAAGAAGGATTTGGCTTATAGTTATCTGGACGTATTGATGTCTTTAAAGGAAAAGTGGCAGAAGAAGAAGGCTGCAGTTGACTGCGAGATCTGTCTGAAGGAGGTCATGGCTAACATCTCGCTTAGGAAGCAGAGCTCGATGCTGTTGCGGTGTCAGATTTCTCGGTTGGGAAGTTGGATCTTCCCCAGATCTCTGAAGATTTGCTGGATGATTTCTTTTCTAAGGTCGCTTCTGGCAATTCTGATTCTGGTACTCATTCCAAGTGTGAGGAAGGTCGTTTTGAAGATGGCGAGTTTGACGTCGACGAGTAGTTTTTTATTGCTTTGTTCTTATTTTTTGTAATTGTTTTTCTTTTGGAATAATAAAGGTCGTTTCGTTGATTTGAATTGCATTTGCGAGTGGGGCTGGGCAAAAAATCTGAATCCGAAGAACCGAACCGAACCAAACCCGATCCGAAAAAGTAATACCGAACCCGAACCAAAATTGATTAAATATCCGAACGGAATCAAAATTTTGGTATCTAAAGAACCAAAAACAAACCCGACCCGAACCGAAATATTTTGGGTATCCGAATGTATCTGAAATAAATTTATATACTTAAATATATTACTTATTTTCAGATTTAATGTATATTAGAAATATCTAAAATATGTAAATACTTTTAATTTATTAAAAATATTTAAAAATATATACAAATAGTCAAAATTAAATGTCTAAAATAGCTAAAATATACTCAAAACACAAAAAGTACTTCAAACATATATTGATTTCCTATCCAAATATTCAAATTAAACCAATTTATATGTTAATTTTAAGTATTTTGACATATGCTGTTCAAATTATATGCAATATATTATTTTATTTATAGATTTTGAAAAATTTCAAGCATATAGTAAATTTCAAATTTTTAAAAATAATTTAAATGGGTTATCCGAACCCGAACCGAACCCGCAAAGATCCGAACCGAACCCGAACCAAAATTTAGAAATACCCGAATGGGGCTGAAATCTTTGAACCCGAAAACCCGAAACCCGAATAGACCCGAACCGAACCCGAATGGGTACCCGAACGCCCACCCCTATTTGCGAGTTTCAAATGTGTTTCGGCGTCCGTTTCCTTTATTAGGGTTGCAGATCGACTTCGGTTGATACCGTATCGGTAAATTGTGTAGTAAATACTAAATTGAAGCACCGTTCTTTAGCGGGACCATAATTGTTTCGGAAGACTTGATCATTGTCTCCTCATGCAACTAAGTCGAAAGTTTTGAGGGTGAATATATATCTTTTATTTGCCTTCGTAGGGCTTTTGTTCTATAAACTATTTTACAAGTCACGTATAAAATCTTAATCAATATTGAAGGAAAGTAACTAGAGTGATGTTGGTTTGCTCGTGTACTTACGTACGGTTATAAGTTCGTATGGTAAGTTTGGATGGTATTATGGACTTGGATTGATGTCTTTAAAACTTGCGAGATAGCATGTTTTTTAATTCCCATGGCTTCCTCTTATTGTTTCTATTCTTGTCGGAGTTGGAAATTTCAGACATTGGTGGTAAGTTGAGGGTACTGCCTTCATGCTGTATAGCCAAGGTCTTCCTAAGATGGCGTTAAACGGAGCAGGTCGATATATGACGACGAACTATACGATATTTCTTACGTTTCCAGCTGTCACGGCGAGCTCGATGGATCCAAGTGAATACGTGGTTTCCCCAGCGAACCCGATAAGTGGGGTATCCTCTCGCTTGAGCAGAATTTTGGTGAATCCCAGTCTTTTGAATGCGTCGTAAAAGAGGACGTCTGCTGAGCTTCTGATATCGATCATGATTCGGGATAGTTCGCATCCTCCGACGTCGAGGCATACAACAAGGGCGTCATCGTGTGGTTTTTCGAGATCGGCGGTCTCGTTTTCGTCGAAAGTGATTTCATGACCGGGACCTGAAAGAGGCTCGTGCGTGCCTGTGCTGCTTTCTGCTCTTCGCTGGTGTGCTTTGATGCAATTGACAGAGTTGCAAAATTCCGATCCTCCATAGATGAAGTCGATCCGTTTTCCTTTTCTCCGATGAAGAGGTGGATAGTACCATTTTCTACCCCTCAGACAGGTTAGGTTTCAATAAACGTGGGCTGTATTTCTTTTTGGAGATCGGTTTCTCCATGAGTTGTCGGATTTTGCTGATTTTGTTACTCTTTTGCTCGGTATTCTTTCTGAATTGCTATCTTACTGATCTGTTGAACTGGGGCGAATGTTCCTCGTGGGTTTCTTTTGGATCTTGGATCGATATCGTGAGGCTGATTCGTATCCCTTCTGCCTTCTGACTTCTGCTTCGCGGAGGTCTCTTGCTCGGACCCCCACATGATCATGTCGACCTTCTATGGGAGCTGGTGGTGGCGACTCTAGTGATTCGGAGTCAACCTCCCTGCTTTTTTTGGACTTCCCTTTACCTTTGGAAGTTGCGGGTGTTTCTCCGTCTTCTGCGACCTCTCCATTTTCCTTCTTTTCTTCCTTGTTTAAGTTCACGGCGCGGTATTCTTTGGTCGAGTGTCCCTTGCATTTATGAAAGGTACATAATATGCTAGGGTCGAAGATCGATTGTTTGTTTGGGGATGAGTCTATAGCAAAGGAGTGTTGTCCCCAGGTGGTAGGCTCTTTTGTGGTGTTTGGCTTTTTGGGAGTCCCATTCATATTCACTCTATATTGTTCTTTGAGGGCTGCGATCTCTTCTTCAAGAGTCATGAAGTAAGATGTGCGGTGCAACGCGCTGTCTAAGGTCGCAGGGGCTCTAACAGTCATTTCCTATCTGAATTAAGAGGAAAACCAGAATCCGTTCTTTAGTGCCGCCATGGCGACAAGTTCGTTCGGGCTGGAGATTTTAGACTTAATTTCTTTAAACTTGTTTATGTACGTTCTCAGCAGTTTGAAAGCGGCTTATCTGAGGTTCCAGAGGTCGGCCTCGGTAGCTCGAGTCTCTATAAAGACTGAGTACTGTTTCAGGAAGGCCGAGACCAGTTGATCGAAGTTATCGATTGAGTTTCCTTCTAATCCGGTGAGCCACTGTTGGGGTCAAAATCGGTCACGACGGAATCAATGGCTAAAAGTCCCAGAAAGTTCGAAATGGGTTTGAAAAAGATACGAGGACAAATTAGAAAGAATTCTAAAAACTTTCTGAACACATGAACTCCGTAAACATAACAATCGCAACCATGGAAATCATTGAAAAATCGCCAAAAAACGAGATTGGCCGGGACCGACCAGCTCACCCGTCCGGCGAGCTGGCCAAGCCAAACCAGGTAGCCAGACAAGCAAGTTGGCCAAGACAAAACCAGCTCGCCGGCCGGCGAGCTGAAACAAGACATCCAGGTCAACGACCGGCGAGCTGGCCAACCAAAACCAGCTCGCCGACCACGACCCGCGATCTGGCCAACCAAAACCAGCTCGCCGACCGGTGACAGCTCGCCGTCCGGCGAGATGGAACAAGACGTCCAGCTCGCCCGTTCAGCGAGCTGGCCAAGCCATTTGGCCCGATATCGGCTGAGCCGAACCACATCATCCGCATTGCTCAGACACAAGGCATATGTCTCTCGGCTTGATCACACTCCAAACCACGATCGGAACATCTACTCATTTCGTCTATATCTGTATTATCGTTGGAAAATTACGATAAAAACCGCTGAAGACTTGTTTACTCGTAAAGACTCGAGTAAATCGCATAAAACGGTAACGGTTAGACAAAACACCAAAGGTTGCCAAGATATACGATTGACTGGATACGTTTTACCAAGAACGACATCGTATCACGGAACGATTTCGTCTAAACTCGTAAAAATGGTTAAAAGAGAAAACGGTCTGAAAGGTTCTAAAACGCGAGAAAGGCCCGCTTACTACCTTGGACAAAATCTAACCCTAAAATATGATGACGATTTATCTATTTTTTGTAGGAGAAGATAAATGTCAAGTTTGAAGATAAATAGAAGTTTCCAAGGATAAATATGAAATATCGAGATAAATGGAATATTTTCGATAGACACGAATCAAGGCAGAAAACGAAAGACCAAACCGCCTACAAAAAGAGTATATAAGACAAGGTCGATGCTAAGGAGAAGTGGACGGTTTTAAAGAACTTTTACGACGTTTCTAGACTTAGACTTCTCTGCACTTAGAAAATTAGGTTTTATTCTCGACAAGTTCGGTTTCTATGACTGCCACTCAATTACTAGACGAACTCACCCAGGCAGTTCGATCTCTTGTCCAGCTCTATCAATTGAACTACGTTCGATTTGATCCTCAAAAGGGAGGTACATAGGCAGCCTTTCATAAGGTTTAGTCCGAAATCAATCAAAACCCTTTTTGTATATTTTTTTGTCTTTTGTTTTCGAGCTGTGAATCAACTAGGTTTTAGGTTGCTAGAAACAGTTAACTCGCGGCCAGCCCTTGCGGCCAAAGCTTTTGTAATCTCTTATAATAATCGCAACGCTCTTATGCGGATTCAAAATATTATCTACTTTCTTTATAAATTTGTTTTATCATGTTTTTCATATTTTCTGCATTTATTTGGTTACTTGCCGTTGGCTCTCGTAGTGATATGGGACCTCTGGAAAATTAGGGTTTTCCTAAGTTTTCTGATTTGACGGAAGATTGATAGTGCGAATTTCTGTTCCTACAGTTTGGCGCTAGAAGGAGGGGGGGGGGTACGGATTACTCTAACTCATAGCAACAAAACGCTTGATCAAAATGATGTCTGCATATATGAAAGACAAAGTCACAGCTCGCGAAAACGCTGGTAAAACAACTCCAATAGTGACCTCTCCTATAGCCAACGCTCATGTAAACGCCGTAGTAGTTAACAAAATCAAAATCCTAATCGAGACTTTTCGCCATGGGAAGAGCAACAAAACAAGCTCACGATTTCTCTCTCTAAACACAACATGCAACGTTAAAACTATCAAACACCGAAATGTCTTTCTTATTTCCGAACTGGAAAAATCTCATTACGTATGGGTTGACCAAACGACGTCTTCCGAGAACTTTTCGAAAAAATAAAACTAGCTCTCCTAGAAATTGCGTAAAAACCCTAAGTTACTCGTGGAAAAAACCATAGGTTACTCGCGAAGTTGGCCAAGCCATCCAACTCGCCATCTTGGCGAGTCGATCGGCCTTTCTCCTGGCCCTCGAGGCACTGAATTTTCCCCGTGGGTCCTTACCATCCAGCTCGCCAACCGGCGAGCTGACCGAGCCCATCCAGCTCGCCGTCTTGGTGAGCTGGTCGGCCTTTCTCCTCGCCCTCGAGGCACCAAATTTTCCCCGACGGTCCTTACCACCCAGCTCGCCAACCGGCGAGCTGGCCGAGCCCATCTAGCTCGCCGGTTGGCCGAGCCCATCTAGCTCACCAACCGGCGAGCTGGCCAAGTCCATATAGCTGGCCGTCTTGGCGAGCTGGTTGGCCTTTCTCTTCGCCCTCGAGGCACTGACTTTGCCCCTATAGACCTCGCCATTAAACTAACCACCACCATAGTGAGTTGGCCAGTCCTGATTGTACTCCAAACGATAATCGCACTGCTTTTCGTTTCGTCTCAATCGGAGTTTTTGTTGAGATTTTACAACGAAAACAAGTCGGCTCGACGAATTGGGACTGTACTCACAGACTCGCCAGTGGGCCAGTTGGATAAGCTCGACCAAATTGCCACCAGGTGAGTCGGACAACTCCTTGAGCTTCTATCTCGAATCTCGATCGAAACGCTTTTCGTTTCGTCCGAATCGGAGTAACCGTTGGGACTTCACGATAAAAATCGCAAAGACTTGCTTTCTCGTATAAGTTCGAAATCGATTGTCTAAAATGGTAACGGTTGACACAACACCAAAGTTTCCAAAACTATACGAGATATTTGAACTCTCAAAACGCAATCCGGTTTTACAAAATTCTGCCACTCAAAGTCGAAAACATCTAATCATAAACGTGTGATGGATTTTTCAACAATATACGAAGCACACCTAGTCAGTTAAGTAAAACCAGCAGTACGAAGAAACAAGAACATAAACTCCGATGTTGAAATCCCTTCCTTACTCTGACATTTTTGTTGGTATTTCGTCGAAAAACGATTCATACAAAAATAGGTAAAAAGACAAAGAATGAAGAAGTAGCAGTCCCAAATCATCGACGAGACTAAGGTATGTCTGATTTGAAAATTATGTTAGACTTCTAATTTTTTCGTAGGAAAGGAATGAAACATCTTGGAAAATGCCGTAAAACCTAGGGAAATTAGAATTTAGGTGGATAGTTTAGCAAGCCAAGTCGTAAGCGATTTTGTCTATCTCGATTTATTGTTCTCTAACTGTTCAGGCGGAGCTCGCAAACCAATCCAATCTCTCGTACAACCGAGAAACGATTGCCATGCATTCGAGCGTACTCATCTCATTTCCTAAAGAAATAAGGAACTAGAGACACGAACGTCATCTTAAAACTGACTCGTTCCTAGATATTTTCGTAAAACTGACATACTCTAAGTCATCATCAATCTACCATGGTCTTTAATCGACCCAGATTGTCGATCATCCCAAAAGCAAACGATAATCTAAGATTTGTCTAAACGCT
>JABAYD010013177.1:0-18507 GCA_014822095.1 Diplotaxis tenuifolia
GTGTCTTCTGTTCTTGCTGTATCTCGTTTCTACAAAGAATACATCATTTTTCACTTTACAGTTGCCAATTGTTGTTATAAATTACTTAAGTGACTCGAACTGTTTCACCATCCTCCTCATCCAACAGCTTTCTCTGCTCATCTTTTTGTTCCTCCTCATCTTTCTCCTTCCTGAGAATATCAACAAAAACATACTGATTATGTTTCTTACTGAAGCCAAGATTGTAGAACAGATAACTGAGGAAAGAGTAGACAAAAGAAGACTGTACATTGAGTATATGATCAGTCCAATAGCTGTAGTAGCAAATGCCAAGTAGTAGAGCCAATCAACCTGAAATTAACATACACGCATGGCCAAATGGACCCTCATCTATTGGTTTCTAGAGACAGAAAATGTAAGAAAATTTCCTGATGTTTCAGTTTTCAAAAGTGAGCTAACCTTCTCATGGTAAGCGAAAATGCGGATCAAAACAGCCCACATGTCTGATGTGAGTAACGAGAGGGTGAACATTGCTGAACCATTCGTCTGAGGAGATTACATATATCTCGTATTAATGTTTCAGAGAGTCAAGCCGGTTTTGATCATATTTTGCTGTTTTCATACCTCGAGTAAAACCGGGAGTAATGAGTAGGTGAAAAACATCGAGACTGCAAATCTAAGAAAAGGAAAAGCCTGCAAGTGTAGAAAGAACCAATAAGGCGAAAAAAGTAAAGAAAAAGACTTTTGGTTTGTAGAGATATAGGAAAGAAACTTACAGTCTCAGCTGACCACTCAATAGCTCTGAGCTCACCACTTTCAAATATGCCTCTATTATAGACAAGTCAAGGAGAGCTTGCATACAAGTATAAGAAACATCAAAAACAAAAAGAAAAACAGATATTAATTTTGTATGAAGGATACATCTGAATGGCACTAATGATGGCGCTGAAAAATCCAAAGAAGGCCAAAAGCTCAACAATGTTTGCATTCTTCACAAAAAAACTCCTATAACAGAAAGAAAGAAAGAAAGAATGAGACTTGTTGTTATAGGTACCCTTTTTGATTGGCAGTTTTGAAGAGACTTGTTTACCTCGGTGGTGTTACTGACAGCATATAAGGTTGCTCCAGCTACCACAAGAATATCTCCTTTAACAGGATTACTTCCTCCTGAAAAAAATACCACCACCATAAGATGCTTAAATCAGAGTTTCTTGGGGGCAATTCTAAGTGAATGTTCTGACCTGCTCGACTCCCGGCGTGAACGTCAGAGAAGACTACCAAGACAACACCAAGGATACATATAACCACACCACTAATCTTCATCAATCTGTATTTTGTTTTCAGAAAAACAAAAGTCAGCACCAAAACGCAAGGGATCGCCCAGCAGTCTAGTAGCATCACACTCGTAATCGATGTGTACTGATTCGCCTTCACCACTGCCAAAAAAAAGCAAAACGTAATACTGATTAAACAAGAATGTGATATATAGTAGTTACATCTCTAAGCTCCAAAAAAAAGCATTACATTGTCACAATGCAAAGAAGACTCACCAAGAAAGTTGCCCTCCACATCAGCTAAAGCAAGGAGACAATAGTGATACCACTTCTCCTACAACAATGGCACAATCTTAAATACACTCTCTCATAACTCCAACGATAAGTTAACAGAAACACAGAGTGAAGCAAGAAACTTTCAAATACTGACCTTAATTGTGGGTCGTCGATGTAGCATGATACCTCCGTAGACGATTGCCAGTAGAGTATAACTGAGGAACGATTGTGTTGTTGGAACATTAATTCCTAAAAATTAATAAAGTAGGATGACTTTATCAAAACCGTGTTTCAGACAGATCATGAAGCTGTTGGGTAACTAATAATGGTAACAAACCATAATGGATGAAGCTTTAACCTTTTCTGGCGAGTTCAGAAGATGTGAAGACATTACAAGTGCAGAGCAGGGAGAGGATTTGTCCCAATCCAAGTCCAATGAAAGTCTTCTTCTTCGTCTTGATCTCCTCCAGATTCAAACCCATTACCATCTTCTATGTTTTCTTCAGTTTTGTGTAGAGGAAATGGGAATTAAAGAGCTTTTAAAGAGAAAGAAGTTAAGATTCTCCTGTGTGTGAGGAGATCATGGTGATGTACAGAGATTCAGACAGGAGAGAGAATTTGCTGTCTTCACGTTTTCATTTTGTGTTGAGGAAGTAAGAATTACAGGTCTACTTGAAAAAAAAAACAAAAAAAAATCATAAAAAGAAAATTAACTAGAGAGTGATATTTATAAAATTTGCAATTTTTTTACAAATGTTTATGAAATTTCAAAAAAAAAATTGTCTAAAATTCAAACTATTAAAATTCAAATTATTGATATTTTGCAAATGTTACAAAACATTACTATTATTTCTAGAATAGCATTCATTAACCAAAATGTATAATTTAATAGTGATAACAAAATATTCATTTATCACCTGAAATATGGTTTTTTACATATAAAAATCATTAACGTGAGAAAGGTGGGAATTAAAATATTTAAAATGCTTGGGCTTGTATTGGGTTAAATTGGGCAGAAACAACATGGAGAACTGGAATAGAAGAAATGAAGAATAATGGAAGGTCAAACAAGGCCGATTAGGTCAAAATACGTAAAAGACTGTGATTTGAGTTGACCGATTTAGGCCAAAAGATCGTACTACTAGTCTTTTACTTCAGAAGGAAAACACTTGACCATCGAAAAAATGATGTTGACAGAACGCAAAAGCTACAAAAAATTATCTTTGTCGAAGAAGTAAAAGCGCGTTTCGTTTGCGTCTCTGTCTCCTCCATTAATCATCTCTCTCTCTGTCCTTTCGCTCAAAGCTTCTCTGTTTCCCCCACGTCTGTTTTTATCTCTCTCTAACCAACAAAAACAGAACAACAAAACCAAACACATATCATTAACAGGTAAAATATTCTCTTCTTTCGTTATATATATAGTTCTCTAAATTTGGATAATTTGTTATGGCGACAAGTGTCTATTCTTGATCATTTCCTCTCTGTCTCTCTTTGCTTTTTAACTCATTCCCTTAGCTGTTTTCTCCTTTTTATCTCTGTTTCTTAAAATCTCTTCCTCTTTTGTGGGTTGTTTCGTGTTCCTCTTTTAAGTATGTATTCAATGGATTCTGATTATCATCGCCGTGGTCTTGCGGTAAGTCTTAAATCCAAAAACGTTAACCTTTTCGAGTCTAGGTGTTCAAACAGCCGTTTTGTCTGAAGAAACAAGCTTTGGCTCTGTACTCTGTTTTTGATTGGTTTTTTGATATGAAAAAGGTAAAACCTTTGTGAATGTAATGATGATGAAAGTGATGATTGCATTTACAGGCAGACGATCGTTCACCAGTCTACTTTGTCCGGCTAGATAAACCGAGAGCTGTAGACGATCTCTACATAGGCAAGAGAGAAAAGATGCGTAGGTGGTTGTGCTGCGCTTGCCACGTCGAAGAGCCTTACCATGCTTCTGAAAACGAGTACCTGAGAAGCCCTAAGCACCACAATGATTACGGTAAACTATTCTTTGTTATGATTCTTTTGGTGACAATATGTTTGATTAATCTTCTTCTTTTTTGTAACTGAAGGGTACAATAAAAGAGCACCGGTTGCTTTGAAGCCTGCTGCTTCAAAAGAGCCACCATCTATCGATGTCCCTGCATTGTCATTGGACGAGTTGAGAGAGAGGACTGATAACTTTGGATCAAAGTCTCTGATCGGTGAAGGATCATACGGAAGAGCCTACTACGCAACTTTGAAAGGCGGGAAAGCTGTGGCGGTCAAGAAGCTTGACAATGCAGCTGAGCCTGAATCAAACGTCGAGTTCTTGACTCAGGTCTCGAGGGTTTCCAAGCTGCAGCATGAGAATTTCGTTCAGCTCTTTGGTTACTGCGTTGAAGGGAACCTCAGGATCCTTGCTTATGAGTTTGCTACGATGGGGTCTTTGCATGATATCTTACATGGGAGGAAAGGTGTTCAGGGAGCACAGCCAGGTCCAACTCTTGATTGGATCCAACGTGTGAGAATCGCTGTTGATGCAGCGAGAGGGCTTGAGTATTTACATGAGAAGGTTCAGCCTGTGGTGATACACAGAGATATTCGTTCTAGCAATGTGCTTCTCTTTGGAGACTTCAAAGCCAAGATTGCTGATTTTAATCTGTCTAATCAGTCTCCTGATATGGCTGCTCGTCTTCATTCCACAAGAGTCTTGGGAACCTTTGGTTATCATGCACCAGAGTAATATAAAATGCTTTTTTTTTTTAAAGTTCATCACACTCTTCTTATGGAAGTGAAGATTCTGACTCTTGTGGTGTTTGCAGGTATGCAATGACTGGTCAGCTGACACAGAAGAGTGATGTTTATAGTTTCGGTGTGGTGCTTTTGGAGCTCTTGACGGGTAGAAAACCTGTTGATCATACAATGCCTCGTGGCCAGCAAAGTCTCGTCACTTGGGCTACTCCGAGGCTGAGTGAAGACAAAGTGAAGCAGTGTGTTGATCCAAAACTCAAAGGAGACTATCCTCCTAAAGCAGTTGCAAAGGTATAACTATAAAAGTTTCTTCTCTAACCTGTGTAACCACTTACTTTTCAAGTTAATCATGAAATGTTTTCTTGTCCTTTTCCGTTTCAGCTCGCGGCTGTTGCAGCGTTGTGTGTGCAATACGAATCAGAGTTTAGGCCGAACATGAGCATTGTGGTAAAAGCTCTGCAACCATTGTTGAGGTCATCAACAGCAGCAGCTGTTCAATCACAGGGAATATGATTCTTCTAAGTAATAAAGAGAGATTGGTTTCTGTTTTCATGTGTTTGCCATACCATATACAAATATGTTCTTCAAAGTCTTTTTGTTGTCTCTTCTTCTATGTTTGGTAAAGTTGTTCGATTCTTATAAAATTATTCTATATATTTTGTGTTTTTTATTTTACTCCTAGTAAAAAACAGTCTTAAGATCAGAAAAGTGACCTGATATTTCGCAAAAACCAAAGAATACAAATGTTATTTATCACTTAACCAACTTTGCTCTATCTATCTTAAGACAATACATCTATACACATGAGAGGTTCTTCCACCAACTTAAAACCAACGCTTGATAGAATAAAGAGTTGGGTCTCATCAAAATTTGCTCCACTGTATACTGGCAGTGAGTTTAAGAACCTGCAGCGACAAGGTACAAAAGAAAAGGCATAGTAAATATTCAAAGAAAAGTGGATGATGACTCTCCTTATTAATAACATTCAGCTTATACTGTTTTAGTGGAGAAATAGACATTTTCTGCAGCGTAGACTGGCTTTAAAGGTTTCTTTGGTAAGAATCTAACTTAGACGATGGATGGTTTTAGAGAGTTTGAAAAGTAATAATATATGATGAAGTTGGGAAAAAATTTGTGACCTACCTTTTTAAGAAATTTTTTCATCTGGGAAGAAGCGGCGTTCTGTCGTCTGATTCACCGCGGTGAGTAGCCTGAACAGACACACAGTGACAAAACGACAATAATCATTAGTGTCAGATTAAATTTGGGACAGGTACAGGAACTGGGTTTTTGCAATTTTATTATTCTTTACCTCTTCATTTGCTCCTGCGGCCATGTTGATGAATGAGTCATTAGCCAAGGAAAAGAAGTTAATTGGTGTAGTTATGTTATATGTTACAAGATTTTCTGCTTATTAAAATATCTACGAACAACATTTGATAAAGAAGTATGTATATTGACACTAACATGTGCATATCCTTCGCATTGCTTAATTCTAGGCTACTGTTCTGTTGTTGCTCGTCTTTCACTTTGGCAAGGGGTGAAAAGAACTATACATAAATGAGACGAAAGATAATTTAGACGGAAAACAAATTGTTAAGTTAGATTGATTCACAAAGGACATAGTTCATATGGGGTTTACCTGGTGCATTGAAATGAAAACGATGGAAATTCCAAGAAGAAAGTTCATGGTTATAACATGTCCAAAGAGTGCTGCAGATGCAATGCCAGTAAATATTGTAGCAACTGTGGATGAATATTTCTTCAAGATTGTATCTGAAAGCATCAAAGATATGTTAGAACAATCCTGCTATAAACCTTGACTAAATATATAACAAAATCCACATTCTCCAGATTTAAAGTAAGACATAAACTAAATGGATCTAACAAAACTTACTCGAAGTAATTACCTGCATATTTGAAGAAAAAGGAGGATAGAATCCCTTGTGCTGCGTTGTTCATTATTAGAAACACGGTTGCCTTAGAGTGTCCTTGTAGGATGTCAAAGCTCTCAGGACCTGTCAATAGTAAATTTCTCAGCAATGCTTCTTGAAGTTTTCAGGCTTTTCAAAAGCAACCAACCATGGTGCTAAAAACGTATTATTTTCTTTCATGCCAATTTTAAATATATGCACATACCTTTATATATAACAGTTGCTAGTATTCCAAGAAAGTTGAATATCGCCCCATAGCCATACAGAAACAAGTTCTGCAACAGAAATAAATATCCAATCAGAAGACAACTACAAAAAGAAAACGAAGAAGAAGAAGAGAACACAGATGTAGAAGACCATGATCCTAGAAATTGATATTTACTAAAAACCTGAGCTATGTACACTAAGATGAGGAGCTTTAGCCATAACAGAGCTAACTAGATCAGAAAACAGAACAGAGAGTTCAACAACCCAAGGGTCTTTGCTTCTAAAGAGCAACTGACTTAGCATGACAAGTGAAAAGTGGCTAGTTCCATTCCATTTATACAGCACACTGTTTCCATACAAGTAACCAAAAACAAAAGGTTCCATGTTACTACACGCACATCAATAACTAATGCAGGATAAAAAAGAATGCACCAGGACTATCTAACCTGAAGATAAATGCTTGTATCATACTGACTCTTCAGAGCATACTCGTTGAAGACAGATGCCATTGATGGGACAGTAACCTGCATGTGAATTTTAAAATTAGTCTCTAACATGGTTCTTGAATAAAAACTTTTACATGATGCATCAACAGGGAAGCATAACAAAGAAGATTACGTGCATGGAGCCACTTCAACTTCAAGATGAGCAGATCTTTAAGCACAGGAAAATAAAGAAATTTACAAAGATAAAGGTACAGATGTATGCACCCGTAGCAAGAGGAATTCCAATGGCAGTAGCACCTTCCGGAAGAGAACGCAGTTGATTTACACTAATCCATATCAGCAACAGAGCAAGTGCCTCCCACTATAGCAAATCACAAAGATAAGCAGGATTTGAGCAATATAGTTATAGAAACATTAAGAGGTAACTATAGATGGAAGGCTCCACTAAACTTCTACCATAATATTTTCTGATACTGAAAACCAGTCATACACATACAGAAAAAAATAAGAATAATTGAACCTCACCTGAATGATGGAAAACCGCCGCTTCATTACCATCTTTAATAGAACAGCAATGACCAGAACCTTTAGATTGCTAAACATCTTCACAGTAGCTGGATTGAAATATAGCTGCGCACAGTATAAAGTATCAGTATTGTATGAAATAAAAATAAATGAAGGAATGAAAAACAGAACCAAACTGTACAAGCCTAGAAGAATAGATTAATAAACTATCTGCAATACACTATGTAAGAATGATGTTACCAGCAAGCCGACTCAAACATATATCACCATTGTTATATAAGGCAGTGATTAACAGGTCTAACGGAAGAAGAAGATAAGGACAAAAAGAGAGGTATATGAACTTCCTCTTTTAAAATGGTAATCAGTCATTTGTTAAGTAGTTCTGACATGAGAAGTCACAAAATACAGAATCAACAAAATTTTAATAAGAACACCAAAGGACATGCTACTCTCACAATGTCAAATTCAGCAGCTTAATTAGACCTACATATGCCAAAATGAAAAAAAAGGGACAAATGGCTGTACCTGCATTGTGAACTTGAGATAGTTATTGATTGCATACAACAGGGCTGGAACAGCAAGAAGAACATTGTTTCGAGCTGCCTGCAAAATAGACTCATGTAAATGCGAATTGCACTATAATTAGTCAACCAATCTAACTTGGAAGTTTTAAGCTATATCTACTGGTCAATAACATCCACATTCCAGAATCTAACAAAACCCAATAAACTGTAAAAAGGTGGTACGTAGATGAGAGTATGTTATGACATATGCCAAGCGATCAGGAAACAAAAGGTCAAGGAACTAGGCTTCAAATTTGAGGATGCGTCCTAGGAAAACAGACTCTTTAATTGACAAAGAAGAAGTACCTGGACAAATGTAGAAACAGATAGAAGTGGCTTCTCTCCAACTTTTTGGTGCCTGGCCTACAATTTGAACACAAAAAAGTTAAAGTATTAAGAGAGCCATCCTCTGAAAAGCGAGATAGTCAAAAATAGAAACCGTCTTTATGCACAGAACAGAGAGAAATCTCTTTTCACATTCAAAGTAGGAGTTAGTCAACATCAGGAGAAGGAACAAAAAAAACGAGCAAAGTTACAAAGTAGATGGAATTTTAGTAATTTTCATCTTCTAATGCAGAAGGAACAACTACTCTCAACTAATCCAACATACTACTAGGGGTCTAAATGTTTTAAGTCAGTTAAGAAACAAACCTCAAACAAAGCAGGAGGCTCTAAAATCTAAACAGAGATATGGTGTTATACGTGTAGACCAACAAGCATACAATCACCAACAACCAAAAGGACATTGAGGACGCGTTGCTTTGAGGAAACCCTAATCTTATGATCATCATAAGCCCTCGAAATAGTTTTGCTACGACACACACTGCACTCAACCTTGCCGTTCATCATTTATTGACTTGAGGAAGTCAACCTGAAAGAAACGTGCAAATCAAGACAAAAAAGTAGCATCTTTAAGAGGATTTTGAGCCAAACAAAAAGAATCAGTTACAACTTTTAAGTGACAGATTCAAACAACGATTCTTTCTCGAAACAGAGAGTAGCTAATAGATCTCAAAACCCAAACTTTGGATCTAAGATCGATCAAACTAACCTCAATTGACCGCTTAACGAAGCATCATCATCCCTCAAGTCACGATCTTCTCACACAGAACTCGAGAATTCCAGAGAGAATAATCACTAATCCCTTCTACTTCGCCTCTCAATTGCAGAAACTAAACAACTTTGAGAGACTGAAGATTGATTGAATTGAATCAGTACAACTCGCTAGTTTGATCATTACGCAAGTTAAAAGAAAGTTTTCAAAAAAAAAGGTCTTACTTATCCGGATGAATATTTGATTTGGCAACGTTTTGAATTTTTACAACTCTTAGTGAGCTTTTTATGTAATTTAAATTAAATTGTCAATTTCACTTTTCTTGAAACATGAGTTTTAAATAGTCATTTAAAATGTACTGTTATTAAATTTGTATTTTCATAAACTATTTTGAAATTCACTGTTATTGAATAGATTTTAAGTTGTGGAATTTTAAAATTTACAAATGATTTTAGAGTGTTTGGAGTTTCTTAGTTTTACAAAAATAAAATTCAAATCTCATGGTCTTAGGTGAGATTCTAGACTAGTATGACAAAAATATATTAAACTCCCAACATAAAAAATATAAAACTTCTTTGAAAATCAAATAACTTCATTTTAGACTGAATACTCCCCCTAGTGAAAATTGGATGATTATAATGAAAAATTGCTTTTTGATTTTTACAACTATTAGTCTTTGATGTTCTTATAAAATATTGAGAATCAACATAATAACATCATAAGATTTTAATAGACCATTATGGTGAATAGTACTAGACAAATATTTTTAGAAAATCAGAATTTTAGTTTTAATTTGGGTTTGAATTTTATAGTTTTGGGTTACAAAATAGCCACTGTTTCTAAATACTTTTATTCTAATAGGTGAGATATCATTTTGAAATTTAATGCCAAATAAATGTATACATTATGAAACTCTTCAATCACTTACATACCTAATGTTTTTGATTGTAGAAGTTATTTAATTGTTCTAGACTAAAAAATAATTGTGATTTGTGTCAATAATTTTCAATTTTCTATCTATTGTTTAGTGTTTTCCTTTCTTTTCATTTATAATTGTTAGTTATTGATTAAGCAAATTTCAACATGTAGATGATACATTTATGCTTGAAACAAGAAAACTAACTGGTATTTCTTTCCCCAAATTTAAATTTATGACTGATTGTTTAGGTTTTTCTTTCTTCTTTGACTATGTTCGGTTGTTAGTGATTAATTAAGCACAAGGATGCTCCTTTTATAATTTATACCATATTATATGTGCATGCATCAATAGGTGTGCCCATTGATGAGGTTTGTTTCCTCTAATCAATCAACATATAAAGCGAAATCTGCTTACGACATGCATGAATTCAAGAGCTGCTTCCACTGCTATGAGGGCCTCCAGGAATGCAAAAAGGAGGTTTTACATGTGAAAATGTGCTTTGAAAGGTGGAGGCTGGCGCTTGTTTAGAAATTTTAATACTTTCTTGTTGTTTGAAACGTGGAGACTGATAATTTCTTTGAATTTTTTAATACTTTCTTGTGAAGTGGTGGTTTGGAAACATGAAGATTAGTGTTGATGTTTGGTTTGGAATGTAGAGACTAATCAATAATTGTTCTATAACTCACCATGTTTTAATCAACCAACTTTTCTGTTACAAGAAATGCTATTCTCATACAACATTTAACTAATTAAATAACATTCGTTTTGACTAAACAATGAAAATTACCTAATAATATTTATGGATTACTTATTTATTTATTTTGTTTCAGTAAAAACCCAATTAAGAAAGTGTCTAAATCTTCTAGTGGTCTTAGATATATGGGTTTTTGTTTTTTTTTCTTTTCAGTTTTTGGTTTCGATAACAACAAGGTTTAAGAAACCGGAACCCTAATCTACTCCTCCGATCTCGTTCTCTTTGATGCTTCTCTGTTGTTGTATATTTACAACGTATTTTGTAACCATATATAGTAACAAGACTTTGCTACCTAAAATATATAGCAAACAACATTGCAAATTTTCATATTTTAAAAAAAAAAATAGTAATATTAATTCAATAAAATATATATAAATATGTTTTTGCTACAATTGCAACGTATGGTTGAAATTTAAAATTGTTGCAAATGCACAATTTGCTATATAAAAGATATATAAAATGTTGTTGCAAAATTTCCTATAATTACATTTTTAATAATATATTTGGCGAAATTTTTTTGACGGTGATATGGTTTAATATTTTAATAAATTAGTAGATATATAATCTGTTGGATAGATTAATTTTTTTTAGTATTCTGTTACAAGAAAAAAAACATTTTACGTTATATTTATTTTATGATAAACAAAGGTCAAATGACCAATTTTATTAAATAAACTAAGATATTTGAAAAAACAGCAATGCATTAATAGAGAAAAACCAGCAATAGTTTAAAACTAGAAAGATAAAAAAAACCTTAGAAAAATAACAAAAGCAGCCAATTTAAACTTGGTTGGTTACACCCATGGATAGAATAGCTGAACAAAGAATTGCAATCATTTTCTCCAAGCCTTCAAGCTTGCTCAGTCTTTCTTCTTTGATGTCTTCATTTTCTTGAGAAATATCTTGTACCTTTATCTTGAACTCATCATTTTCAACGGACCAGAGAAATCAGATCGGATGATTTTTCTTATCTCACTAGTGATTATGGAATCACTTTTGAACCTATAAACAAAAATAAAAATATAATGCAACCAAAACTTTAACGTGAGGTTCATAAATAAAGTAAATGTTTGTATCTTTTTACCCACAACAATCTTGAGTACTAGACTTCCAGTCAACAAAATAAAAAAGAACTAACTATGTATTTATTTTGTTAAAACAACCAAAACTGAATTTACAATTGCAAAGTTCAAACCGTTAAAACAATTAAACAAAGTCATCTACTGAAAATAAGTTAAAACAGAGCAAATACATGCTTGAAAAGAGAATAAAAAACTATAAGAAAAGTAGAAAACCAGTAAACGCAGTCACTCTCAAGTAACAACAAGAGACTATATTTTTGGCAGTAGTAGAAAGAAAATATAACCATGAAACGACAGAAAAGAGTCAGGACCACAGGTCTTTTCTGTCATATGTAGATAATTAGAGAGATGAGAAGTTGGAAAAAGGTATGTCTAGTTTTATTTTCTTGAACATTATCAGCTAGTTTTATTTCTTTTTGATAAAGACCTTGGATTCTTTATCTGAGTTAAAAAAGAAGAGATAAAAGGTACGTTTATAGTATAGTTTACTTTAGAATTATCTATGAAATAATATGTAAATGACTATTTTTGTCTAATTTCCTTTTTTAATAGGAATAAGTAAAGGGAAAATTTGGATAAATGCACTTCAATAAGATTATAATTTGAAAAATACACCATTGACTTAAGCTTTTGAAAAATACACTTATTTATATATAAATTTACCAAATTGCCTAATCTTAATAATTCTCAATTTTATTATATTTTTAAAAAAAATGTTTTAGAACAAAAGGAAAAAATCGTTAGAAAATATGCATAATATCTTTTTAAACTACATAATATCTTTCCATATATTTTAATATATTTATAAATTTTATTATATTGAATAATAAATTTTATTTATTTTAAAGTTAACAAAATAAATTAAAATATATATTAACGTCATGATAAACTCATCACAAATCATAATTTATTTATTTTATATATCTTTGTTATTGTAGCATATTTATCTTTAAACACATATTTAGTTTAAACATAAATAATTATAAATTATTATTAATTAAGAATTTATGTATTAATTATTGAAATATTAAATAGGGGTAAAAAGTAAATTCACATTAAAGAAAGTGTAGTTTTCAAAAAAAATTAGAGGCAGTGTATTTTTCAAATTTCAAATCTTAAATAAGGTATTTTTCAAATTATCCCGTAAGTAAACCATACCATTTAAGGTGAAAATAAAATAAAATTCAAAAGGTAAAACTGTTGACAAAATCTCAAGAATCTGAAACTTTTAAAATATAGTGTACATGTTTAACTATACAATATAAATATATATTATATATTTTCTATTTAATATTACAAAAGCTATTAACCTCAAGTTTGAGTAATAGAATTGCTATTTGACGAAAAAAATAATATTACAAAAGCTATTAACCTTTTCTATAAAAAGTATATAATAAAAATATAACATTTGTCACATTTTTTGAATGAACTTTCATTTTTCACATTTTTTGCCACAATTTTTTTAATATTTTTGTTTGCAAATTAGCAACGATTCAAAAATGTTGAATGTTTCTTGCAAAAATTGCAAGATATTTATTTATGTTGCAAAAGATTGCAATTTAGTAACAAAAATATGCAACATCGGTTATTGTTGTTATTTTGCAATAAATTTGTGATGAAACTGTAACAAATATTCATTAATTGCAAAAATATTGCAATAATCATAACAAATTAATAGCGAAAATGGATATTGTAATTTTTTCGTTGCAATAGAGCTATTTTCTTGTAGTGTTTGACTTTGTTTTCTTTGTTTTTCATGATGTTGATCATCATGATCATTGTTTTTTGGATCTATAACACAACATATCATCTAAAGTATATCTTCATGAGACTGGTTCAATGATGACACATATGAAGAAGTTGCAGCAAGAGAACAACTTATCATCACCTTGAGCCAGACAGATCGAAGTAATGCGCTCATCTTTCAACATCCTCATTTAAGAGGTCTGTCTCCTATTCATCAAATTGGTTGATTACTCTTGCAGAAAATGAAATGACAAGAACAAACGAGGAGGCTCTCACTGCAAGATTGACTTTGAATCTTGCGATGAGCCAAAGAGAGCTTGAGTATGTGAGGGCTTCAATAAGTGTGCTTCAGGGAGAGGTTTGCTATTCAATCATTGTTATATGAAAATATGTATAAAGCAAATGTGATCAATGTTAAAGTTTCAAGTTAACTCCATCAGGACTGCTTCTGAGAGTTCATGAAATGTCCTCAGTGCCTTACAGTTTCAACAGATGCCAAGAAGAGACTTCACATCTAAGAATAAAGAATATAAAAACACTTTTAGTGCTATTTTTGACACTTGGATCTTTCTTGAATTTTTTTTTGTTGTTCTTAAAGCAATGTGTGTGACTGTTTTTTGTTGTTGACACTCGAACCCTTTGTTTGTTGTCCATGGAAACCAGAAAGATCGCTTTTTTCAGTGACTCATTATACAGATGCAATCTCCTCCTTTCACAATGCTTTTTGTTAGTATATCTATCTTCTGCTTGATTAGGTGGTTTGAGGTAATAGTTGCAAGTGCTCATCTCTAGTTGCTTTGAAATTTAATGTCAAATAAATGTTTACATAACTGAAACTCTTCAATCACTTACATACCTATTTTTTTTTTTAATTGTAGAAGTTATTATACTGTTCTAGACTAAAAAAATAGTTGTGTTTGTAACAATAAATTTAAGTTTTCCATCTATTGTTTAGCGTTTTCTTATTTTTCACCTATAATTGTTAGTTATTGATTAAGCAAATTTCAACATGTAGATAATACATTTATGCTTGAAACTAGAAATTTAATTGCTATTTCTTTCTCAAATTTAAGTTTTGACTGATTGTTTAGTTTTTCCTTTCTTTCTTGACTATGTTCGGTTGTTAGTGATTGATTAAGCACAAATATAGGACAAGAATACTCCTTTTATAGTTTAGACCATATTATTTGTGCATGCATCAATAAGTGTGCTCATTGATGAGGTTTGTGTCCTCTCAGGATCAACATGTAAATGTGTTTCACAGTTTTGACTTTGTTTCTTTGTTTTTCATCATGTTAATAATCATGATCATTGCTTTTTGGATCTATAACACAACATATAATTTAAAGTATCTCTTCATGAGACTGGTTCGATGAAGACACATATGAAGAAGTTGCAGCAAGAGAACAACTTATCTTCATTTTAAACCAGAGACAGATTGAAGTAATCCGCTCATCTTTCAACATCCTCATTGAAAAGGCTTGTCTCTTATTCATTGAAGGGGTTGATTTTTCTTGCAGAAAATGAAATGACAAGAACAAACGAGGTGGCTCTCACTGCAAGGTTGACTTTGAATGTTGCAATGAGCCAAAGAGAGTTTGAGTATCATATTGAACCAGCTACAACTTGAAGTATTCCGTTAATCTTCTAACCTCCTCATTGAAGAGGTCCTCTTTATCATCTACTTTGTTTTTTTTTTCTTTTGCTGACAAATATGTGCTTTCTCCTTCTCTTTTTATTAATGCAGCGAAATTGATTATGGCATGCATGAATTCAAAAGCTATTTCCACTGTTATGAGTGCCTGAAGGAATGCAAGACGGAGGTTTTACATGTGAAAAGATGCTTTTGAAATCCACTGATGCTTGTTTAGAAATTTTAATACTTTCTTGTGGTTTGAAATGTGGAGCCTTATATATACTTTCTTTATATTTTTAAATACTTTCTTGCAAGGAGGTGGTTTGGAAACGTGGAGACTGATGCTGATGTTTGGTTTGGAACGTGGAGACTAATCAAGAATTGTTCTAGAACTCAAAATCGCCATGTTTTAAACAATCAACTTTTCTGTTACAAAGACTATCTATCTTTAAATCCTAGAATTTTGAGTTTCTTTGCAAATTCAACCGTTCAAACAAACACTAAAAAACAAATTTGATGAATTCACAAAACTGTAATCAATTTTCTTTATAGATATTGGTTTTGCTTATTTAATATTAATTTAGAAAATCAATAACACTCTTGTGTCTGCCATTTATCTTTAAATTTTATCTAGATTCAAGACTGTCAATATAAATCTAGCATTTGACACGAGGTCCATAGATAGAATCAACTTGGGTATTTTTATGAGTAATTGCAATTCTCCTCATGCTTCTTAGTTCTGAGTTTTCTAGCACCATTGACATAATTAATTCTTTAATTTATTTTAATTTTAAAATAAATTAGATACTCTGAAAGTTTGGTCGAGTTCTTTCGAACCCGAATTGGTTTTAAATCTATAGTTAAAATACATGTAATTTCCGGGTACATATCATGTTTGGATCGGTTCATGTATTTAAAATCTAAAAAATCAAAATATTCAAACCTCGCCAAAAATTGACTGAAATCTACGATAGTTATTTTAAACTTTGCGAAATAAACTATTAATAATTGAAACTAATTTTTCTAACTTTGTTATTTAGAGTTTCATATTACATGAAAATGTTACAAAAAATTGAAACCAAAAAGATATTACAATTGTATCATAAGCTAAAATATAGAAAAAATAACACATGAAGTTATAATATTCACTTATGTTTTAGGTCAGGTATGAATCAGTTTTATTCTTTTATTAGGTTGGATGTTGTTTTTGGGTCTGTATCTATTTTGAATCAGGTTTTTAATTTTTTTGTGTGTTTCTTTCGAATAAAGAAAATTTGGACACAATTTCTTGTAAACTTTTGGTTTGGTTTATTTTTTTCGAATCCGGATAAAATACCCAGATTAATTACAAAATTATTATGCTGTTAGTTATAATTTTGATTATTTATGAATATTTATAATCCTGCATAACATCTAATTAATATAAATAATGAATTTAGAAAAAAATCTTTTAAACTAGAATGGAAATTACAAAAAAAAAACTAACACAAATAAATTAACATAAGAACTTCAACAAAATAGTAATATTACCATAAATACTCAGAAAATAATATCAATAATATATTTGTTTTTGTCCGCATCAATCTTATACTATAAAGTACAAGACTACTCTCTTCTCCTTCTCCCACGTCACAACATGACATCATTAAATAAATGAAGGGGAGCATTCCACGTGTCTTTTTCGTTTTCTTTATGGGTCTCGGGAGAAAAAAAAAGTATGGGCCTCGACGTTTACTTTAAAAACCGAACTCAAGACAAAGAGACCGAGCGACGTTCTCCAAAGTCGCCGCCCCAAAATCTAGGGTTCTTTGTTTTGCTTAGATCTTTGAGACCATCTACATTCGTCTTCCTTTTCTCATAATCACGTTTTCTCTTGCAGCGGCGATTGATGCTGCGGAGGATCCAGTTCGGTTAAGGCATGTGCTTCTTCTTGGGCTGGAGAGAGGTGATGAATTAGAAGATGAACAGACTTGATTTTGTAGGTATTATAATTTTCCAAGATGTATTATAATTGTTCTGGATTCGTAGTTCAGTAACAACTTACTTTTCCTCACTTTTTTAGGTATGAGCGATTTGCGTGGATGCCCTTGATGAATTATCTAATGATACACTTCCAGATCTAAAAGAGAAGGCTTTGAAAGTGAAATAAATGTTATCTGCTTTTTGTCTATCTGTTTTTGTTTTTGATGTCATTCTCAATAGGCCATTGGCAGTGTGAACTAGATCATTGGCCCAGCGTTGATTGGAAAGGTGAGTGTTACCTTGATTTATGTTTAGTGCTTCAAATTTGTTCCTAAAGCTGTTTTTTTCCCCTCACATCAATGTGTTTTTCTGTTGTTTCTTGCAGTATCCAACTCAGCAGACTGCTATTGATAAGTTCATTGTCTATGAACTGATTAAAACGAGTGGGCTTGGAGCAATCAAAAGGTGACTCATGGGAAATTCATGTTTTATATATGTATTTACTTAATAGTAAAAGATGATTTTAATAGGTTAGATTATTGCATGTTTTGAACTATGGATGTGATTCTGATAGTTGTTTTATATTTCTTAGTGTTTTCTCGCCAGTTGGTTTTTACATATGTTTAAGGATCATAACCAAACCCATGAGTGTGAAGGAAACATAGTTAACGTGTTTCTTGAAGAAAAGGAGGATCAAGACGACGAAGAAGAAGAAGGAGATAGAGAAAACAAGAATGATTTGACAAAGGAGTTGAATAGCAAGAGGAAGAGAACAAGAACAAGCAAGACAAGTGAAGAAGTAAAAAGCCAAACGTCTTATATCGCAAACGTTAAAGGAACGGGACGAAGAAAATGAACAAGCATCTTCGTGTCCGCATGTATCTTATGCATGGATCCTATGTTTAAGGAGCAGCATAATAATGCATATACTTCTTTTTGGTTTTCATATATTATTTTTTATGAAAGGCTTGGTATTCATATATCTTAAAACATTTTTTTGATATGCATGTATATGACATGGAGATCAAGCTTTGGTCATAGGTGGAGCAATTAGAGAGTTGTAGCAACTTCTACAATGCCTAGAGTTACAAGAGCGCCAAGGTTTCTGTCTGAGACCTAACAAAAGTCCAGCCCGTAACTTATTTTTAATATGGATATACAGTTTTAGGACACGTTATCATGATCCATCTCATCTTTGACTCGGTGTTTGTGTATAGCCTAAAATCCTCTTTTGTAAAAAGATATATGATTTTTGTGTGACTTTTGTGTTTGTATGTTTTGTTGGTGAAGGAGGAGGGCTCCGGGAAGAAACAGCAGGGTACAAGTCGTGCTTAGCTGATGTGGAGGTGGAGCTGCTGGGTTTGATGCCATGATCAAGAAGAAGACCAAGACAACTGATTATACTGATTAAGAGTATTGATGACGCAGA
>JABAYD010013178.1:0-11452 GCA_014822095.1 Diplotaxis tenuifolia
TGCCAAGTTTGGATTGGGTTTTTCCCCTAAAATGAAATCTGAAATTCGAGAATCAAAAGAATACAAGTTAGACAAACAATTAGGTCTACACGGCTACATCCATAGTATAATAACCCAATGGATGAAATTCTTTGTTATAAGTAAAATAAAATCAATATAGATAGAGGCTTAACGAAGTTTTCAAAAAATGTATAATTACTGGAAATTATGAAAATTGGGCCTGTGTTTGAAAATGATTAGTAAGAAAATTTTTAATCGGTTTAAAATCTTAATCAAAAGTCATAAGTAGTAGTCTTTAAGTCTTCACCAATTTTGTTGACCTTTTTAGTCAATATTATATTACTAATGGGTCCGTCTAAATCTACGGTCAGTCACAGTTTCTTCTTCTTCCTCGTCGCTTCAGTACATCGAATACTCTGAACCTCTGTGATCTCCAGAGTGACAGTTGAATCAGATCAAATAGCGAGAGAGAGAGGAATCACTCCTTCGAAGTTGGAGTGTGTATATGACAAACTAGAGTCTGAGTATCTGATTAGGTTAATCGAAAATGGTATTCAAGAACAAGCTCTTCTTCTCATCGAAGAAATCCGGATCTTCGAGCCCCGATAGCTCCAACAGTCCCAGATCCGTCGGCTCCAACTCTCCCAACCGATCAGACAAGAAGAAACCTAAATCCGCTTCCAAGGATGAATCATCCTCAAGCCCTAATCCCACGAGCTCCGCCGCTGGATTATCCGCAATCGGATTGAAGAAGAACAAGGGAAAGCAAGTTCCATCTCCATCTCAAGCTCACTCTATCGGCAAATCGAACTTGTCCCCTAGCTCAGATCCCAAGCAAAAAGTAACCGTTGGAAAGGACGCGAAGGAAGGAGGACCTGCTTTCGTTTCTCCGATCATGGCTTCATCTCTGGGATTAAACCGGATCAAGACGAGATCCGGACCGTTGCCGCAAGAGAGGCTTTTCAATTTTAGAAACGATGGAGAAGCTCCTCCTCTGTTAGGTACGAGTAAACTCTCCAAGGTGGTTACTGATAATGGAAATAAGAAGAAGGAAGCTAATATGGATCAAGCTCGGATGAGTGATCGTGATGGCTTCTCTCCTGAAACTGGTCCAATGAGGAGCCTTAGCCCTAAGTTGCCGCAGGCATCAGGATCTCGATTGCAGAATGTAGCATCATCCTCATCGGGAACTAGTATGTCCATAGATTACTAACAACAACTTATTCTTGATATTGTGTATCTGCTCTTGATTCTTTGGTTTGTAAACTTTTGTAGGTCGTTCTGTGGCATCTGGACGTTCTGGTCCTCTAAGAAATTCAGATTTCTGCACCCCTGAGGTATCTTATTCTCTATCACATATAGTTGCCAAGTAGTTTATGTTATGCTTATAAGTTTTCAAGTGATATTTTGTTTACTTCTGTCTAGAATTCGTATGAATTGGAAAATCCAAAAGAGTCGGAATCACCGCGTTATCAAGCCTTACTTCGTATGACCAGTGCTCCACGGAAGAGGTTTCCTGGTGACATCAAAAGCTTTTCTCATGAACTGAACTCAAAAGGTGTACGGCCTTTTCCATTGTGGAAGCCTCGTAGGTCGAACAATGTGGAGGTATTCTAGACTCTGCAGTTTCTTTTATTCCTTTGTGAGTGTTGCTCTATGCAGAATATATAATAGTCTGTCTTTTTCCAGGAGATATTGGTTCAAATTAGGGCAAAATTTGATAAAGCAAAGGAAGAAGTAAACTCTGACCTTGCGGTATTTGCTGCGGACCTAGTGGGAGTTCTTGAGAAAAATGCAGAAAGTCATCCTGAGTGGGAGGAAACGTTTGAAGACTTGTTAATATTGGCTCGAAGCTGTGCTATGACTACTCCTGGAGATTTCTGGCTTCAATGTGAAGGCATAGTTCAGGACTTAGATGATAAACGTCAAGAGCTCCCTCCTGGTGTTCTCAAGCAGCTTCACACTCGGATGCTTTTTATACTTACCAGATGTACGAGATTGCTTCAGTTTCATAAGGAAAGCTGGGGAGAAGAGGAACAAGCTCTACAGCTACGCCAGTCAAGAGTTTTGCACTCTATGGAAAAACTACCTCCTACTGGAGCGGGGAGGAGTTCAAGTGCTGCGAAAGTCTTAAAGGTACCACAATCCACCAAGAAAGCTTATAGTCAGGAACAGCGTGGTTTTGAGTGGAAGGAGGACGTTGTTGCACGCTCGGTTCCTCCTATCTCTCCTCCCGAAAATTATGTTCTTAATGAATCTGAGTCTCCTGCAAACATTGATAGAATGTCTTCCTGGAAGAAACTTCCTTCTCCAGGACTGAAAACTGTGAAAGAAGCGCCTGCATCAGAAGAGCAGAATGATATCAAACTTGAACCTCCAAATATGGATAGAAATCGACAACCTAGTGATGATACAGCTGTTTCTGTTCTAAACTGCCTGCCAGCAAAAGATTCCCCCAAACATCGGCACAATATTTCTTGGGGTTACTGGGGGGAACAGACAGTTATTTCAGAGGAAAGCTCAATAATGTGCCGGATCTGTGAGGAGGAAGTTCCAACTACCCATGTGGAAGATCACTCCAGAATTTGTACATTAGCTGATAAGTATGACCAGAAAGGACTGAGTGTTGATGAGCGGCTGATGGCAATTGCTGGAACTCTTGACAAGATAGCAGAGACCTTTAGGCATAAGGATAGCCTAGGAGCTGCTGATAGCCCAGATGCTATGAAAGTATCCAATGAAGAATGTGATGTTCCCTCGCCAAGGTTGAGTGATTGGTCACGGCGAGGTTCAGAAGACATGCTTGACTGTATCCCAGAGACTGATAATTCAGTTGTTATGGATGATCTGAGAGGCCTACCTTTAATATCATGTAAAACCCGTTTTGGTTCCAAGTCTGATTTAGGCATGACAACTTCATCTGCCAGCAGTATGACCCCTAGATCCCCGATTCCGACCCCCAGGCCTGATCCAATTGAAATGATTCTAGGAGGCAAGGGTACATTCCATGACCACGATGATATTCCACAGGTTTGTGATAATTGTGCTGCTCCATCTTCATAACTTTTTCTGTTTTTTGTGATTGATTATTCCCCTGATAAAAAAACTCTTGACAACCTTACGCAGATGAGTGAGCTCGCTGACATTGCAAAATGTGCAGCTGATGCTATTCCGGGTGATGAGCAATCAATTCCTTTTTTACTTTCTTGTCTTGAAGATCTGAGGGTGGTCATAGACCGCAAAAAATTTGATGCACTTACAGTAGAAACTTTTGGGACTCGCATAGAAAAGTTAATCCGGTATGTTCCTTGGTGTGATTTTTTTGTAGATATTCTCTCAAGTCCCTTCCTTACTTTGCATTTTGCGTGCGTGTATAATTTCTGGGAGATGTTTTTTATGATTTCCAGAAGTATGATCTGTTGAAAATTAACTTTTGCTTGATTGTGTAGGGAGAAATATCTGCAGATCTGTGAGCTTATGGATGATGAAAAAGTTGACCTATCAACCACTATAATTGATGAAGATGCTCCTTTGGAAGATGATGTTGCTCGAAACGTGCATCCGCGGGATCGTACATCCATAGATGATTTTGAGATCATAAAACCAATAAGTCGGGGAGCTTTTGGGAGAGTTTTTTTGGCTAAGAAGAGAACGACAGGAGATCTATTTGCAATCAAGGTAAAATATATTTTGGTTTTGTTCTCTTGTATAGTTGGGATGACGTGATTGGAAAAATCTTTGGTAGGATTTTCTCTAATCTTGTGTTGTAATGTTTGTCATACTTCTCAGGTTTTGAAAAAGGCAGATATGATCCGCAAGAATGCTGTTGAAAGTATACTTGCCGAACGTGACATTTTGATTAATGTCCGTAATCCCTTTGTGGTGAGCACGTCTAACTCTTCAAGCATATTCCCTGGATAGATTTGCTTTTTTTTTTTAACATAGCTTTGTTTTGAGCAGGTTCGCTTCTTCTATTCTTTCACAGATCGTGATAACCTGTATCTGGTGATGGAATATTTGAATGGAGGGGACCTTTATTCGTTGCTGAGAAATTTAGGTTGCTTAGAGGAAGATATTGTCCGTGTATATATTGCCGAAGTTGTAAGTTCTGCATGTTAATTTTAAATTCACGCCATAGAAGGTTAAGAAATGATTTTATGATTTATTTTACATTTCAGGTCCTTGCTTTGGAATATTTGCATTCTGAGGGTGTTGTTCACCGTGATGTGAAGCCTGATAATTTGTTGATTGCACATGATGGCCATATTAAGGTATCCTTCTCTTGCATTGTTATAACTGTTTGGCCATCTGTTCTTGTCTTGCTATGTGAGGATCAGGGATAAATTCTCAGTATCACTGCAACTTATATGGTTTCTTTCGTTTTATTGAGCAGTTGACAGATTTTGGACTGTCAAAAGTTGGTCTAATCAACAGCACTGATGATCTTTCTGGTCCTGGGACATCTCTGCTTGATGAGGAGGAATCACGATTACCGACATCCGAGCATCAGCTTGAAAGGCGCAAGAAACGGTCTGCTGTGGGTACTCCTGACTACTTAGCACCAGAAATCCTTTTAGGGACAGGACATGGTTCGTTCAAATCTTGGTGTCTGCTTATCTTCGGTTCAATATGTTTTTTAGTAGAGTGTGATCGGTATTCGTCTGGGATTGGTTATTGAGTTAGGCTTTACAAATCTGTTTCTGCGTATTATATATATATGCTTAGTATGCTTAACTTCTGAATTTCAGATATTTCTGTTCCTCACATGCCAAAACTGCAAAAATTTATACATGCGTGCAATATGTTTCAGGTGCAACCGCGGATTGGTGGTCTGTTGGCATCATTCTGTTTGAACTCATTGTGGGAATTCCACCCTTCAATGCGGAACATCCTCAGGTAAAAAGACTAATCACTGCGTTGTTTCCTGTTTATGCTTTGATAGAGGGGCATACTTGGGCTGGTCTTGAATTGCATGTTTCTGTTTTTGTGTTGGTTCTTATTTGAAAAACTACTTCAGCTTCTATAAATAGCACTTTGCATCTTGTTTCGATTTTCATCATTTGATGTACCTTCTTTGGTTTTTGGTTCCAGCAAATATTTGACAATATTCTCAATCGTAACATACCATGGCCTAATGTCCCTGAGGAAATGAGTGCTGAAGCACATGATATTATAGACCGGTAAGAGATCCTCTCTCTCTCTCCAATCATATGTTGTTTCCAAAATAATCGGTTGTGCAGTAAAAAACATTCATGAATAGCTCTTTTCTGTTCATCTTCTTGAGTAAACTCTCTTTTTCGCTACCAACATGCCAAAGACTTTCGATTCAAACTCTGTTTTACAATCCATAACCCATATACAAGATTCCTAGGTCCATAAAGAAAAAGGCATGGTATTGTCTGTAACATCATGTCATCTTCTTTTTATAGATTTTTAACAGAAGATCCTCATCTCAGACTTGGAGCTAGAGGGGCTGCTGAGGTAAAAAAATGGATGTCTTTTTTTTTCTGTGGTGACTTGTTCCAGTTTGTTGTAAAGTATTAATGGAACAAAATTCATGACTCAGGTCAAGCAGCACGTCTTCTTTAAAGACATCAACTGGGATACACTAGCGAGGCAAAAGGTTAAGTTTGTTCTGTTCATTCGTGTTTTTTTTCAGACATAAGCTTTGCAGAAGAGACCGTCATGCCATATACAAAGCTTAACGCTAGTTTTCTTTAGGCTGCATTTGTTCCAGATTCAGAGAGCGCAATTGACACTAGTTACTTCAGAAGCCGCTACTCATGGAACACATCGGACGAGCAATTTTTCCCATCCGGCGAGGTTCAAGATTATAGCGATGCTGATAGTTTGAGTGGCAGCAGTGGTTGCTCGAGCAGTCGCCGTGAGGAGGGAGAGGTAACATTGACTGTTCCACTCTTTGAATTCAACCACGTTAAGTAGAGTTGAATAACTCTTTAATTAATATTTTGAATGTAAATAATTCTCACTAAAATGGATGAAAATGGTGGTTACAAAGGTTGAAGAAAGCGACGGAGAAGCAGAGTTTGAGTCTGGTGTTCCTGTAGATTACTCTTTTAGTAATTTCTCGTTTAAGGTAACTTATCGCATGACCCTTCCTGTTAAGATCACATGTTGTCTGAGTATACAATTGGTTTGTTTATATTGTTATTGATAAGAGGCCAAGGTAAGTATTAGCGGTGTAACTTCGTTTCTTTTGACGGTTTTGCAGAACCTGTCGCAGTTGGCATCAATCAACTACGATCTTCTATCTAAAGGCTGGAAAGATGAGCCACAACCAAACTCTCGTCAAAAGTGATACGCTGATACTAAAATACTTTGTTACAAGTTTTCTTAGCCAAGCCAATGTTCATGGGATATGAAAATGAGAATGAGGATGCAAAGTACATATATATATTATTAAATCACAGACATTTGATGAAGATCAATAGCATTTTGACAAAAATCAAGAGATGCAACTAAAAGCTTTTCATGTTGCAGTAAACTAGAATCAGTTGAATTTGTTACGTCTACAAAGACATGAAGAGAGAAGAGTAGACAATGGATATAAAACATCATGGGAATGAGATATTGGTATCTTTTTCCCCATGTTTTTATAATCACAAGGACATGAGAGTGGTGAGGTATGGCGTTTGCGTTAGAGTAGCCATTTAGCATGTACTCCATAAGATAAAGAGAAAGACCTCACAAGTCACAGCCTTACTTACACCTTTAAATGATATCAAAAATGCCATTTAGGATGCAACCCTAACCTCAATAATTTCATATTTATTAACTTTGTCTGCCACAATGTTAGCTACACATTCATTGCGCCCAACCTTGTTTTTCTTTAGGAAATTTAAAACATGCAAGACTTGGTCGTACGTATCTAATGAAGTATGAACATAAAAGACATTAATGAGTTATTACAACTTTCATGTATTTTTTAGTTCCTTCATAATATATATTGTTACCAGCATACTGTACTTAACCTTCTTTTCCGTCAGCATGCTATTGGTTATAAACAGACAAAAGGCTGAAACAATACTGAGATAAAGTTAAAAGCAATAATAATTACAACCACAAAGAACTCCTCATCATCAGTGCCCACATAAAGAACTCCTCATCATCAGTGCCCACACATAGAACTCCTCATCATCAGTGCCCACACATCGAGTTTAAAACTAAGAAAAAAAAAACAAAAATTAGAACATCTAACTAACGACCTCAACCTCTAATCCCCGCCATTTTCTTAAACTAATACTTGAACAACAAAGAGTCGACAAAGACATACATCATCAAACGCCGGAAACGTCAGCGTTTCATATCATCATTCAAACAAGTGAACCTCTCAAGCCTCTCCAATACAACGATCTAACCCACCCGATCAGAACCCGACTGGCGCAACTCCTGGATCCTCCTGACCACCTCCACCATCACTGGCCTCTTGTCAGGGTGCTGCTCCGTACACTCAATCCCCAGCTGCAGCATTCCCGCCATCTCTCCCTCCACCGTCTCCGAACTCATCAGCTCCGAGTCAAAAACCTCACTCCTCCACTCTTCCCTCTCCACCGAATGCACCCACCTAGCCAAGTCCATCCCTTCCTCATTCATCACCGAGTTAGACGGCGCCTTCCCCGTGAGCAGCTCTAGCAACACCACACCAAAGCTATACACATCCGCCTTCTGCGAGACACGACTAGGATCAGTTACTTCCGGTGCACGGTACCCCGTAACCCGGTTTAGTGTTGCGGATGAGGAGCCAACGAGCTGAGCCAGGCCGAAGTCAGAAACTCGTGCGTCATGGGAGTTTGTTAAGAGGATGTTGGAAGACTTGATGTTTCCATGAGAACTCAACGGGTCTTGTGAGTGTAGATAGTCTAGTCCACGAGCTGCTCCAAGAGCGATACGTGCTCGGACTTCCCAGTCTAGTGGACTCCGTCCTGCACCTTTGTTTCCTATAACATAACAATTACATTAATCATAACACATGAAAAAAAAATATTCTCTCAAACTAGTACACACGAAATCTAGTGCGGTTTTTATTGTTCAGACAAATAAGGTTAACTACTGTCCTAACTAATTATCAGAAACATAAACAAAACAATTACTGTAGATGTCTATATAATATATTAGATAGTGTTATGTAATATGTACTAAGCAAATCAGACTTGCAAGAACTATTATTCTACAAAAAAAAAATCTAATTCTTATGCAATATAGTGTTCATACAGCCTCTGACTACTAAATGTGCCATAAATAAACCAAATTAAAAAAATTTAAGCAGAGAAACTATTAAGTATTAACAATAAAGAAAGATAATTAAAGAACTCTAACCGTGTAAGAGAGCAGACAAGCTTCCCATAGGCATGAAGTCATACACAAGCAGCTTCTCATCTCCACTGTAATAATAAGCTCTCAACGGCAACAAGTTCTCATGATCCATCGCCCCAACAACCTCAATCTTCTCCTTGAACTCTCTATCCTCCATCGTCACATCCTTCAACCTCTTCACAGCCACCATCGTCGCCGCATCAAGCACCGCCTTATACGCCGTCCCGAACGTCCCTTTCCCAAGAACCTCCGCAGAAGCTCTCAGCAAATCCTCCAATTCAAAAACCTTCGTCGCGTTCCCAAAGAACACTAACTTCCTCGCCCCTGAGCTGTTCGCTACCACGGCGGAGGAGTGCTCATTTGCTTCCACCGCCGTCTTCTCCTCCGGAACTTCCATGTCACGAGACTTGAACGTTGCAACGCCGAGGTCTCTCGTTCTCTCGCTTCCCTTCTTCCGGAAGAGAACAATCAAAACAAGAACGATCAAGAAGAAGCCAACCACACAACCAATGACAATCCCGGCGATAACTCCACCGGAGAGTTTCTTCTTCTTCTTCCCGGGGATGTTTCCGACGGAAATAGGCTGACTCGGCACAGTTCCTTCATCACTACAAACATCAAGCGGCTTACCACAGAGAGAAGTCCCAACAAACGAATCAGAATCAAACCTTTGTAAACTCTTCGGTATAGATCCGTTCAACAAGTTGTTAGAAACATTAAACTGATCCAACTCCAAATCCAAATCAAGAAGAGAGCCGGAGAGCTTGTTGTTCTCCAAGAACAGAGTCTTGAGCCTCGTGAGGTTCTTAAACCCTAAAGAGATCTCTCCAGTGAACTCGTTCTCCCCAAGATCAAGCCTCACGAGGTTGGTTAGAGTGAACAAGAGTGGTGGAATCTCGCCGGAGAATCTGTTTCCTTGGAGGTAGAGACGACGGAGGTCGGAGCAGGTGGCGAGATCTTGAGGGAGTGTTCCGGTTAGGGCGTTGAGACGGAGACTGAGTGTGCGGAGGTTTGTTAAGTTTC
The DNA here is from genome assembly GCA_014822095.1 of Diplotaxis tenuifolia. Lineage (NCBI taxonomy): Eukaryota > Viridiplantae > Streptophyta > Magnoliopsida > Brassicales > Brassicaceae > Diplotaxis > Diplotaxis tenuifolia. The sequence continues at coordinate 9,358 of JABAYD010013178.1, forward strand.
CGAAAATACCCTCGGGGATGGTCCCGGAGAGGGCGAAGCCGGGGAGGCGGAGGGCGGTTACGCGGTTGGTGGTGGCGTCGCAAGCGACGCCGGTCCAGTTGCATGGTGTGGTTTGGTTTGTGTTCCAGAGGAATGTGCGGCCGCCTACGGCGGAGCGGAGGGTGAGGAGGGCGGATTTGTCGGCGGCGAGGTCTTGGAGTGAGGGGAGAGGGAGAGAGAGGAGGAGGAGAATCGAGAGGAATGTGGAGAGACTCGCCATTGACGGAGTGAACAAAACCCTAGAGAGAGCTCTGAAGAAGAAAGGTGTGGTTATTACAGAGAGGAGGAGAGAAGTGAAAATAGTCAACACTTAACAGTCAATCTCTTCTCCTCTACTTTTTAGGGTTTTGAATATTTTTTTTTATTTTTCTAAAAGAAATTCTAAATGCGACAAAAACGATATTTTTATTACAACAGTGACGTCATCTGTCTTTCTATGCTTGGGACACAAATAATGTGATTGGTTATGTACCATGTTTGGTATTGTCAATTAGAGGGCCCTTTAGATGTATTATTTGTCTATCTAATCTACCTGCCATGTTTCTCTAACTACTAAAGATTCTTTATTTGGTAAAATTACTACTAAAAGGTTCTTTAACAATATAAATCTTATTTATCGATTGGACTAATGTTTGTGAAATGAAGTATAAAATGAAGAATTTAGCAAGTGGATGAGTTTAGTTGGGCACTAATATTAATTTAATATCCCATTAATGTAACCGAACCCAAAGGGTTAATTAAAAAATTGTGCTACGAATTAAGATCATGTTATTCTCTGCATTTGAGTAAAGTGGAGTCCTCTTCTCAAGATGCACACTTACTTCTATGTTTCTTTATTCATTAACAAAGTTGATTATTTTATTTTTCTCATGTTTTTTTTTGTCACGGTTTTTATTTTTCTCATGTAAACTTGTTTTTTCTGGAGAGTAATCAATGATGCATGGTTGTAAAGGCAAAGTGAAGAACATGGGTGGTGGGTTAAAGGACTGGTAGGAGGACCCTAACATGTAAAAAAGCCAACAACAATAATTTACAGCATTAAAGCTTTACATAACAAAAAGAAAAAAGAAACACATTCGCTTCAATGTCTTCATTGTGACTATGTATCGATGTGTTTTTTTGGATATGATTCAGTCTGTATTTTCAATCACAAGGGGTCCCATATTAAATTTGTCACGATAGTCACAGTAACTGAGCGTTACAATTCGTGAAGCAACGGGTACAATAAAACTGTGATCCTTTACTTCACCAAATTCAAAGTCCCTCGCCATGACGTGAAAGCTCTAATTATTTTCTAGTTATATTATATACTCTTGTAGATGCATTAGTCGGGAATAGTCATTTATATATATCAGATATTATAGGCTGACAGAACTAAATTAAGTTTTTGTACACCAACTAAATAAAGTTATCTGCCAGAAAAAAAAACTGAAAAATATTCTTCTATATTAAATTTAAGTTATTCGTTTCATATAGTCATGGTTCATTTGAATAAATAAAATCTTAGAAAATAGCTAAAATAAATATATATCATTTCAGCAGTGTAATATTTATATACAGATGCATTTTTCTAAAGATTTAATGATCCATTGCTAATCAGAATACCATGCAAATAAACAGTGTAGTTTCTTGGGATGATTTTTTGTTTGTGAAAAGTTTCTTGGAATGTTGCCTACTTGATTTATAAGAAAATATTGATTAGTTGACAACATAAAAATGCATTACTTGAACTCAAGTATGAATAAAGTTCCGAGTTGGATATGATTATTTCTAGAAAATAGCCGGCTCATCGTGTACATTCATTTTATCATAACTCTTAAACCATATGCTGTACTAATGATACTACTAATGATACTGTTTGTACCGAGACCTGTCGGATCTTATTTAGAGAGACAAGAACTCGACTGTGGGTCAAACAAAGATGTTCGTTTTATTGATGAGCGAAAAGCGGGTTACAAGTTTGTGAGTAAGAGAAAAGAGAGGCGTCGCTTCGGAAAGCTAGCCTGAAAACACTAGTCGAAAAAAGTACAAGTCGGTAGAAAACCCTAGGTTAATA
>JABAYD010013201.1:0-16942 GCA_014822095.1 Diplotaxis tenuifolia
CCTCCAGCCATGGGAACATGAAGAGCTTAAGGAGCATTCAAGGAAAGGTTCATCGTTGCAATATTTGCCGAGGAGGGTTCGCGCAAGTAAACAATCCGGATGCTTAACCAAGCGCCAGCTAAGTTTGGTAAGGAAAGCATCGTTTATGCATTGGAGATCACGGAAATCCAACCCGCCATGTACTTTTGGGAGAGTCATTGTGGACCAGGCAATCCACGACATCTTGTGAAGGCCGTCACGATCGTCCCACCAGAAGCGGGTGAGTGCGGATTGAATCCTCTTGTACAGCGAGACCGGGAGTTGGAAACAAGTCATGGCGTAAGAGGGGATGGGAGAAAGAACACTCCGGAGCATAACCATCTTTCCCGCCTGAGATAGATGACAGTTCGACCAACCACTTGCCTTCTGCTTGATCCTGTCAACAATGGAAGAAAAGAGGTCACGTTTTTTTCGGCCAAACAACTCCGGGAGACCCAGGTACTTCCCAATACCACCCTCCTTTTGAATATCTAGAGCATCCTTAATAGTCTTCTTAAGATCAGCCGGAGTCCATCGGGAGAAAGTAACGGATGACTTTGAAGAATTGATTTGCTGACCCGAAGCTTGCTCATATCGTTTTAGTATCCGTGAAAGAGATAGGCTGCTCTCCTTACTAGCTTTGATGAAAAACATGGTGTCGTCCGCAAAGAGGAGGTGGTTTAGTCGAGGACTCCCTCGAGCTACTCAGATTCCGGTTAAGGAACCTTCCTCTTGTGCTTTGTTACATAAACCCGAGAGAACCTCACTACACAAAATAAAGATGTACGGCGGAGATTCAATTAGTAAACTTCATCTACAACGAGCAAGAGACTGATCAAACAATAAAGTAATATCCAAAAGTCAAAGTTAGCGAGTACGTAAAATTCAGCAGAACGTTGTTTTCTGTTCGTTTTTCTTTGTTATTTTGGGCATGCAATAAGTGATATAATACAAAATGTACAGAAGTTGATCATCCATTATAGGGTAGTGAACACGCTTACACGCATCAAACTTGCTTTTGTAGGAAGAGTATCCATAGCCGCCAGGCCAAGGGACAAAGACAAATCACCTCCTTGTACGTACTACCGTGTGTATGTGCATGTGCATCTCTGAGCTTTCACATCAGCTTGAGTTTCGGCTGAATAACTCGTCGTTTTTCCATGTCGACAAAATTAAAGCGTGTTATTTTGAGTTGACGTCAACGGTTTTGAAGAAAGACGTGAGTGAGTTTTTGACCACTTAATCATTCTTGTCATTTTTCTCTCAACTTGCTTTACCGAATCATTTTGCACCTTAGAAATTTTTCGTCCATCAAAGTATTCGATTCATACTAGTATTTGACTTTTGAAATATAGTTCCTATAATCTTAATTAAACTTCTATGAATTACTTTGCTATCTCAGAAATAAAATAGATCCCTCTCCTTTGTTTGGACTGTGAGTGAGGAAAAAGAAATGGAGAGACATTGTGTGTTCATTGCTACTTTCATGCTGATACTTCATCTAATTCAAGCTCAAGATTCAACCAGTACGTACACTTTTATTTTACTTAATAATATATGTGTGTGTTCGTCAATGGTTTCTTAGATTATAAGATATTCCCTTTCAATCCATAATTATATCATTAGGGTTCATCAATGTGGGTTGCGCGCGGTTTACCCTCTCATGAATCTCCTTACAACGCACTCTCCATCTAGTTCATTTGTTTTCTTCAAATTAAATTCAAAATATTTCTTAATTGCTAGTATGAATATGTTCCACAAAGACTAGAGACAAAATTTATGTATTTGCCTTTTGATTTTCATAGATTGCTAGTCAAATGAGAACATCAATCTTTATTTTTTTAAAGAAAATGATTGTCTGTTACATTGTAAACGCCACCAGATAACAAGACATCAAGATAATACTAATGTATTAAAAACTATAAAAACTACATGTATTGTATAATATAGGTATTATGTGTGTTCTTCAACGTTTTCTTGATTTATAAGTTGTTTTTTTCTCATCCCATTATGATCTCATTAGGGTTCATCAATGTGGGTTGCGGCTTACCCCTTCATGAGTCCCCTTACAACGCACTCCCAACCGGTTTAGCATATACATCAGATATCGGTTTAATTAACAGTGGTAAAACCGGTAGAATCGCCAAGGAGTTTGAACCGAACTACACTAAACCGCTAAACACACTGAGATATTTTCCAGATGGAGTACGTAACTGCTACACTCTCAATGTAACACGCGACACCAAGTACCTGATCATGGCCAAGTTCGTATATGGAAACTACGATGGTCTCAAGACCGACCCAAACTTTGACCTTTACTTCGGTCCAAATATATGGACAACCGTGTCTAAAAATGATACTAGACAGGAGATCATCCATGTGACGAAATCTAACTCTCTACAGGTATGTCTTGTTAAGACAGGAACAAGTATACCTTACATAAATGTCTTGGAGCTACGACCATTGCGGAGAACTGCGTACGTTACTCAAAGTGGCTCGTTGAAGTACTTATTCAGGGTGTACTTTAGCAACTCCGGTCTTGGTGTACGGTACGAAGTGATCAAACTTTCCACGTTACACAAAACATAAGTGTTTTTATTTGTATTATAGTTAGAGAAGAGAACTTATATTTATATGTTTCTTCAAATTAAAACACATTCTTTGTTAACCCCTTTCATTTACATAGACTACTAGTATGTTTGGGTGTACGGAGTGGGTTCTATTCGGATCTATTTAGATTTCCTTTTTTTTGGAAGCATATGTTTAATCCTCATTCTGGTATTTACATAAAAAGGATAGTTTGATCTGTATTGATTCGAGATTGGTTCAGAACCTTGCAGATTCTGTTCGAATTCTAGTAAATAAACATTTATAGTAATTTATTTAAAATCAAAATTTATTTAGAAGTACTCAAAATCCAGAAGGATTAGTATACAATATATAAATTTGAAAATTATGATCAAATACCAAAAGTATACATTAAGTTGAGTATATGAGTTACGTATTCATGTTTTTATATACTCATTTTATGCATTCACTGAGATCTTTGAGTATTTTTTGGGCATTTATTTGGGATTGAGTTCAAGGTTGATATAGTTGTTATGAGTTTTGAAAACTTCCGAATATCCTTTTGAGTTTTGTTCAGTTTGAGTAAAACCCAAAAAAACTATTGAATAAGATTCATTCAGGTATTTATGTAGAATTTTGTTCAGATTCATTTTTTGGTTTGGTTCAGATTTTCAGGTTTGGTTTTTATACTCACCTCTAATTGTTAGTATGTTTTCTTTCAAATAAGAACTTCAATCTTTATTTTTCTACTAAAATCTTTTGTAAAAAAATCAAGTTGCAAATCAACAACATAAGAAAAATATTACAAAACTGTGGCAGGTATCCAGATGATATCTATGACAGAGAATGGTATCCATACTTCGACGAGAAGTCATGGACACAAGTAACAACGAATCAACTGGTAAACATTACCAATAATTATGAGTTACCACAAGTGGTAGCAGCAACGGGTGCAACACCTCTAAACTCTACCGAGACATTGAACATTCCATGGAACGTAGAGCCTCCTACTGCAAAGTTCTACACCTACTTGCACTTTGCAGAGCTTCAGACGCTACGGGCCAACGATACAAGGGAATTCAACACGACAATGAATGGAAAATATTCGTATGGACCTTATGCACCTGTACCATTAAAAATCGAAACAATACTCGACGTAAAACCAGAGCAATGCGACGAAGGGACATGCCTTTTGAAGCTTGTGAGGACGTTAAAATCATCTCTTCCACCTCTACTTAATGCTATTGAGGCTTACACTGAGATTGATTTCCCGCAAATGGAGACAAATGGAGATGATGGTATGTAGATTTCAGTTCTTGATCTTATCTACAAATATTTTTGCGTTTTTGTGTATTGCTTCTTGATCTCATTAAGCTTTTCAATCACAGTTTATGGTATCAAGAATGTTCAAGAAAGTTTTGGACTGGATAGAATCAGTTGGCAAGGAGATCCATGTGTGCCCATACAGTTTCTGTGGGATGGTCTAAATTGCGATAACTCAGATAATTCTACTCCACCAATAATCACTTCTTTGTAAGATAAATCATTCAATAAATTTATCTTACTTTAAAAAATTATCTCAGTTTTGAACTGGATATATCACATTTTATGTCTCCAGAAACTTATCTTCAAGTGGACTAGTTGGGACTATCACTCAAGCAATTCAAAACCTTACTCACCTGGAAAAGTTGTAAGCATCTTCACCTTTTACCAAACTTAAAATTTGTTTTAGACTTTGGATATGAATCACGTTCGATAAGTTTTATACTTTGTTAATTGTAGGGACTTGTCAAATAACAATTTGACTGGAGAAATACCTGAATTTCTAGCTGACATTAGATCACTTTTGGTCATGTAAGTCTCTCATGAGACACTACAATTTTGACATTTTTTTTTCGCTAGGCTTTCTCCTAAACATGATTGTTTGTGTTTTAACGGTTTATCTACTATACCAGAGACTTAAGTGGTAATAATATCACTGGCTCAGTCCCTCCTTCAATTCTTCAGAAGAAAGGAATGAAAATAAAGTAAGCTGTTATTTCTATTTTTTTACAGTTGCTATCACACAAGTTGATGTATTTGTCATAATTAACAACACTCTGCATTTTTGCAGTGTCGCCAACAACCCTCATCTTCTTTGCACAGGTGGTTCATGTGTGAACAACGGAGAGGACAAACATAAGAAAAGTAGTATCATCATACCTGCGGTTGCATCAATTGCTGCACTAGCCGTTCTTATTGGTGCATTAATCATGTTCCTTGTTCTCAGAAAGAAAAAGGCATCAAAACTTGAAGGTATCGATCAATAAATAAACTCATGAGTGATATCAAATCATACATACTAATCCATCGTATATGCAATCATCAGATGGAAGTTCATCTCAACAGGCAATAATGACAAAGAATAGAAGATTTACTTACTCAGAAGTTATAACAATGGCAAATAATTTCCAAAGAGTCCTCGGTAAAGGAGGGTTTGGAGTAGTTTATCATGGCGTTGTGAATGGAACAGAACAAGTAGCTGTTAAGATTCTTTCCCATTCATCATCTCAAGGTTACAAACAATTCAAAGCTGAGGTAGATTTCTCACCTTCATCATCACTACTTTAAATGAAACTATCTTTAATATCATAAGTTTTTGAACTATGATTTGGTGTTTAGGTAGAACTTCTTCTTAGAGTTCACCACAAGAATTTGGTTGGTCTTGTTGGATACTGTGACGAAAAAGATAAGTTGGCTCTCATTTATGAATACATGGCCAATGGAGATTTAAAAGAGCATATGTCAGGTAAGCAGACATAAATAACCAATTGACTTATTTTAATTTTTATGGTGATATCATACTTATATATAACATTTCTCCATTTAAACACACAGGAACACGTAACCGCTTTCTTTTAAATTGGGAAACTAGACTAAAAATAGTCATCGACTCTGCACAAGGTTGGCTTATTTATATGATATTTCTTATGACTGTTCTTTTTTATTTTTGCTTTACATTTGATTAAACCTTCTTGATTTGTGACATAGGACTTGAGTATTTGCATAATGGATGTACACCACCAATGGTTCATAGAGACGTCAAAACCACAAATATATTGTTGAATGAACATTTTGAGGCGAAACTTGCTGATTTTGGGCTTTCAAGATCATTCCCAGTTGAAGGTGGAACTCATGTGTCAACCGTTGTTGCTGGAACTCCTGGATATCTAGATCCCGAGTAAGTAAATAAATGCTTAAAACATTGTATACATGTTCTTCACTGAAAATTAAACAAAATTGATAAAATATATCTTGTAATTCATTCCAGGTACTATAGAACAAACTGGTTGACAGAGAAGAGTGATGTATATAGTTTCGGAATAGTATTGTTGGAGATAATCACAAACCGACATGTGATCGACCAAAACCGTGAAAAGCCACATCTAGCAGAATGGGTGGGGTTAATGCTTATAAAAGGAGACATAATAAGCGTCATGGATCCAAGTCTAAATGGAGATTATGATTCTGGTTCAGTGTGGAAGGCTGTTGAGCTAGCAATGTCTTGTCTGAATCCTTCTTCAACGAGAAGACCTACCATGACTCAAGTTGTTATTGGATTAAAAGAGTGTCTTGCATCTGAAAACTCAAGAGGAGGAGCGAGTAGGGACGTGGACTCGAAGAGTTCTATGGAAGTGAGCTTGACCTTTGATACTGACGTGAACCCAACGGCTCGGTAGGTTACATGAATTTCTCTGTTTGCTGTGTCTATGTTATGGAATTATCTTCAGAATTGTATGTTTCCACAGACGCTCACATTCTCTTATTATGAAAGTGTAAATCATCAATACTATTACCTATTCATCAAGATTCCAGTTTCTGTAATTTTTTGTTCCCATTTTAGTTGTAGTCACTTGTCCTTTACACCCTGGAGATGCAAATGAAAACGACAAAACAACTGCCATCAAATGAATTTACCTCAACTTTTTTAATAAAATCCGACTAAAATAATCTGTAGACCTCTAAGCATGGAACATGAGAAATCTTATAATCGTAAGGGACTCATAAAAGAACTCAAACTCTCTTTATTCACTAAACCATCACAATACCTAAGGAAGAAGACACTTACCAATAGTGATCAGATGTGATGATACTAATCATAACAAAACCAAGATCATGATCTGTTAGAACCCAAGAATCTTGGGTGCAAGTTCCAATAAGAGCTTCAATGCACTTGGAGCAAACTTTCAGGACATGAGCACAAACTTGAGAGTGTTGATCATCGTAGAGGTAGGCTTTAGCTCCCGGAAGCTCCTTCAGGAACGTTTCAGTGATATCAGACTCCCCAAAAGTAGCTGGATATGAGCACCCCTACGTGACCAATATGTCCATGCCAGTGTCCTATTAGCTAGCAAAATTCGGTTTTGAATAGCCAACATTGTAGGGAAGTAATTAAGGCTCATCAACATAACATGGAGGTTTACAAAACTCTTTGAATTTGGGATAGTAAAGTGATGTCTTGAACAATCTCAAGAGCGAGTTTCCTGTTAATTTCAAACCACTGAGATCCTTTTCTCCACTGACTAAGTGTATACCAACAACAGAGATCCCAATAGACAAAACAAGAAACAATAGCAGAACCTGAAGTAGACGACGAAACAGCCTTAGATTGGTTTGTGAGTCTTTAACCTCTTCCTCCATATCTGGCCATTTACACATATAGAAACTTATCAGAAGAGGCAGTCACACATTTAAGTATTCATGTGATCTATTATCTTAATGGATCATAAGCGTAAACTTAGGAGACTCATAACATAGGCATCCTCTATAGTTTGACGGTTTCAGCTTTTTGTTTCACATTGAAGTTATATTTTAACATAAACCTAATAGAATGATGAAACTGTATACATTTAATACCAGGAAACATATGTTTACATTCCAGTTAACATTCTCTAAAATTCTCTCATTACAATGCCCCAATCACTGGCCTTTTTTGCAGTGAGGTTCTGCAAAGCCATCAGATTCCTTAACAGAAGGTTGACATTTGATAACAATTTTATTGATCTTTACATGGAAGCCTCTGTAATAAACAATAATTAAAACTGTTACCCTTTATAGCACATCAAAGTTCATCTCTAGAGTTACTCGGCGACGAATTTTTCAAGTCAAGAAGAAATCTTGTAGCCATGGAAGCATGAAGAGAAGCACCATAAGGTAATACTTCTTCATTGACCTCAAAATAAGGAGAGTGAGGGCTCGCCATTGGTGAATGAGCTTCATCTTGCATTCCCACAAAACTAAAATGTCCAGGCATTGATTCTTGGTAGAAAGAGAAGTCCTCTGAACCCATCAACAGTTGCATCTCCGAGTAGTTCTTAGTCCCTAACATATCACCTGAAACGTTCTTGAAAAACATGTGCAAGCCTTTGTCGTTAACCGTTGGTGGGAAAAAAGGATTCTCCTCTTGAAGGAAATCAACTGTTGTATTACACATATGCACGCTCGCTTGCCTTGTAATAACCTGTAAACATTGGAACCACAAAGAGAGTTTTAAAAGTTCTGTCTCAAGAAGGAAGACAAAAGTCTCAAACAAACTACTGACCTGTTCAATTCTTTTCTTGAGTTGTGTAAAGCTTTGGGTTGAAAAGGCTCTGAATGTACCACCTATGGTTACAGAGTCTGGAATCACATTAAAAGCGCCACCTCCTTCAAACTTAGCAACTGTAACTACCTGCATATACATCAACACATTCAATATAGAGGCACTTGAAGAGCCAAAGATTATGTTATGTTTCTACCTGTGAGTCTAAAGGATCTGCTTCTCGTGAAACTAGGTGTTGTAAGCTAACGATAACGTTTGAAGCTGCCAGAATCGGATCTATGGCGTGCTGAGGAAGAGCTGCGTGACCTCCTTTCCCGCTTATCTTCGCTTCGAAAAAGCCACCACCAGCTAACATTGGACCTTCTCTTGAGCTCACATGACCTAACCCCAATTGATTTGTGACATGTAAGCCAAAGATTGCTCTCACATCCTCCAATACTCCAGCTTCCACAATCTTCTTTGCACCTCCTCCATCTTCCTCAGCTGGTTGGAAAACTAGAATCACAGTACCCTAAGATAGTCCAAGAAATGTACAAAGAACTCAGTGATCAGGATTGCTTCAAAATCATATAAAAATCTAGTACACACCAACCTGTAGCTCGTCTTGGTGTTCTTTGAGCAACTTTGCAGCACCGAGGAGCATAGTAGTGTGAGCGTCATGTCCACAAGCGTGCATCTTCCCTGGAACCTTACTCTTGTGTTCCCATTCCACCATTTCCTACACAATCCACCACCATCTGTTCAACAAGAGTCCACCCAAAAATACAGTAGCATTTCTCATAACTCCAACAATCCAAGCCATTGAAACCCACAGAGGAAAATAAAACTAGGCATCAGATAAGGACCGGAATCAAATATTTTAATAATTTGGGAATCTACACCATATATATATAACATCTAAAGTTTTGGGGGACTAAAGTCAATGTTTCATTGGGTTGTGCCCACATCCAGTCCGGAGAAATAGAGTGAATTAAAGTCAACAAATCATTAACTAAATTACAGTGATTTAACTATTCCGTAGAGGCACAAACAACCAAAACATCCATGGAGAAGAACACAGAACAAATGTTACTCTTTTGAGTGTTAGTTACCTGCATTGGGAAGTGCATCCATATAAATACAATGAAAGATCTCACATAAACTAAAACTCAGCTAATCACAGTAATTTAACTACTCCATAGAGGCATGCACATACAACCAAAACCTTTCATGGACAAGAACACAGAACACATGTTCCTCTTTTGAATGTGAGAGTCAGTTACCTGCATAGGGAGTGCATCCATATCAGCCCTCAATGCAACAAAAGGAGCTTGGCCAGTTCCAACATATCCAACAACACCAGTAACAGCAACTGGGTACTTATAAGACACACCCATCTTCTCCAGTTCTGTCCTAACGAGCTTAGACGTCTCTACTTCCTCGTAGCCCAATTCTGGGTTCTCGTGGATTCTCCTTCTGATCCCAACCATCCAATCATAAAAATCCTTTCTTTTAGCTAAAGCAAGAAACTTTGGAGGGATTTGTGAAAACCCATTTGAGGTTAAGGAAGATGAAGATGAAATCTGAGACGAGTTGAGTAAGTGAATGATCAAAAGAAAGGAAACCCATTTGCAGAAACTCATAGCTTCAATCGATTGAGTTCAAAAACCAAGCGATTGAGGAAAGATGAGATCGAGGAGAGAGTTGTCTGCGTGATGATGAAGCAGGGAAACAGGAAGCAGATAGTGGTATTTAAATCCGAACATAGCGTTAGCCAAACACAACACGTGAACTTTAAAAATGCAAATTAATTTCAGGAATGGGAGAAAAAAAATAGTTAAAGTTACAAAATAATATTAAAAGTATAGATAATTTTTTTCTTCTGTGGGATATTAAAATGCAAATTATGTTACATATTTAATTTATCATTAATTTTTAAAATACTGATACTAACATATTTGATATCATTTGAATATTTTAAAATTTTATCGTATTTATTAACATAATGCATCAGTATTTTATTATGTTGTAAAACAAAATTACTGTATAATTCTATTTATTACATAACTATTGCAGTTAAAGTATTGATATTATTTAGGAAAAAAAAATAATTATATATATATTAGATTTGTTGTATTTTCTTTTTTTTTCCGAAAATGTTGATCAGCATAATTACATTTTTTTAATAAAATATTTTTGAAATTGTGTTTTAAACTTAATTATGTCATTTCCTAACAGAACACACAAACAAACGACGTCTTTGCTTCATAAATTCATCATTGCTTGGTTGATTATATGATCAAGTTGATAACTGTTTGAAAAGAGTTTTTTACTCAAGATAAGCCAAACAAGTGCAGTTCAACTATTCAACATGTGTTTCTGACCCAAGAAAAAGTTGACAAAGAAGAGAAGCTCACGTCTTTGACTGAGTGCATTTCACTTTCATTGTACTCTGATTTTCAACATCTTTTTCTTCTTTTTGCTTGAAAAAGATCATTTCATTATTTCAGTTTCATTTTAGGTAAGTGTGACACGTGAGCAGTAAGAAAAAACAAAACAGATTGATGAATGGTTATAATTGAATTTGTTGGCCGGTCCATTAGTTGCAGATACAAACTACTGCTACAAACGCACATGTAAAACGTGCTCATTGTATTTTATTATATTTTTCTCCTTCTTAAGATATTTTTCTATTTTAAATTGTAAGTTTGTTTGATCTTGATGACAAGGTGATATGATACTGCACATGCTAACTATTTTTTTGGAAAGAAACAAGAAGCAAAACAAAAGAGTCTAACAACTAACAAGTAACGTACTTAGAGTGGAGTTGAACTTTTACATTTGCTGATTTGTAGACTTTAAGAACAAAAAGCTCATCTCTTAAGAGTTACTTAAAACAATGTTTGAAGGAACTGAGACTAAGATAAAAACACACATCAAGAAAAGAACATTGAGAGTTCAAAAACAAACAATGTGAGTTAATAACCTGAAACAAGCAAAGTCTCTCTAAGCAGCAATCTCATCTCTCCAACCTCTAAATCTTTCAGTTTTACACCTCAACCACTCTAACTACTGCTATATGTACATTATTTGCATCTTGTCTTTTCTCTCAACCAAAAAGCCAAAACCATCTCCTAAAGTAGCCTATTTTCATCTCAGTTTCTGGTTCAAACCCAATGCAGAACAATGAAAGGGAAAACAAACAGAAAAACGTAAAAGCCAGCCAAAAGTTTAACCATCTCTCTCTCATGCTTTGACAGCAGATGGCAACAACACTCGGTGTTTTGTTTGTCTTGATGAGCCTTTCAACACTTGGTTTATCCTACTAAAGACTATTTTCAACGGTATACAAGCTACAACCGTTTCCTTTACCTTTTCTGTTGTCTGCTTCTTGCTTCTTTCCGTCAGAGTAGAGAGCCGCCTTGTCTTTACCAATAAGGAAGACGATTTCTTCTTTGACTTTCCAAAAGCACCATTTGTTTTCCTCTTCTTGCCCTTCTTTTTGGCCTTCACAACAGCTTGAGACATCACCATACCACCGTTGTAGTAGTAGCTTTCTTCCAAGGCTTCAACACTTACAGGATGCCCAACAATAGCTTTACCATTCAATTTACTCATACGTGAAACCAACGGAACACGGGGTTTGTTACAGCTCGCTTTTACCTCAATCTTCACTTCGAACAGCGCAGGAGGAAGCATAGGAATGTTGTTGTTCACACTTCTTCTCGCTTCTTGTTTCTTACTCATCTGCCTCGAGTTCCTCTTTCCTTTTAGCTGCCACTTAGAACTGCTCTTCTCAATGCCGTTTGGATTCCAGATGACAACTTGTGTATCTGGTGGATTTGGAAAAGCAGATCCATTACTTGCCTCTTTCTTAACAAACACATCATGGCTACTAGGACTACGCCGCCTTGTCAAACCAGAACCAAGAGCTGTCCTTGATGAGGAAACGGTCCAAGCTGCTGGAAAACCTAAAGTGACAATGTTCACAAACCACCAAATCAGAGCTAAGAAGGTGGAGAACACACACAATAATAGCAGATAACATTGCAGAAGCAATTTAGCTATAAAACAAGTCAACTATTAGGCTACTTGTTTTTGCAGACAATGGTCTAATGATGTCCTAAACCAGAACCAACTTGAAGAGAATAGGTAAGCTTTTGGTTCTTTACTTCACAGCAGTGAAGACATGTAGATTATTGCAACAAGAGCAACCAAAATCTGTACAGACATAAACATAGCACTTAAACAAGGTTTAAAACCATTGATACCTGCAGAGTGTATTGTTTCTTCAGTTAATGGAACATCATATAATTGCTCAGAAGAGTCATCCTCCTCCGCAGAAACTGATAAGCTAGAATTTTCACTGTCTTTTGCCTTGTTGTTGTTATGTGAAACTCCAACAACATTTTCAGGAATAATCTCGCATGAAACCCCAGTGCTATCTGAGTTATTGTTCATTACAACAGATAGACTCTTCATGGATTCAACAGGCTCCAATCCAGATGTGACTAGCTGGTCAGAGGCACTAGGGACACCACATACCATAGCCGTAGATTCCAACACCTTTGTTAGTTGCCGGCGTCGGTTTTTCCTTTTAGAGCACTCATTAGCATTAGTGACTTGTGACCTTTTTCTTTTCAGTGACAACGGTGAGCATACCTTGTACCCATTGGGAACAATATAGCCATTTGACATTGAATCCTTGAGGTTCACAAAATCACACATGGAACCCAATTCTTGCCTATGCAAGACGATGGTACCCACATGTTCTTTTCCAATATCCTCAAGCCCTCTCATTCGCTTGTTGGTTCCTTCAGTCCCATCATCTTCTGAGTCATTCGGTGTTCTTCTTCTCTTTGGTTCCACCTTCACCAAAGATCCAACGTTATTCCTTTCTTGGGAAGACATACTAGGTTGCAGTACCTCAAGTCCATCTTCAGCTTCTCCTCTATCATCAGAGACTGTATCCTCCTCACCGGATGAGCTACACAGATTATCGTATGGATGGTCTTCTTTCGCAAGATGTGCATCCTCAATCTCTAAAGCACTGATAATGGCGTTCTCTCTGCGAGTGCATTTGACAGTCTTCTTATTACTAGCCCTCGCTGCAGCAGCAGAAGCCTTTGCTTTCTCAATGTGAGCATCATACTCTCCACAACGAAACGCCTTCACGCTCTTGGACTTTTCAAGTATGTACCAATCACTGGAGTAAAAAGACACTATTAACCAGCAATCAAGAACAAAGAGAGTGAGATAAGTGGAAAAAGAGACTCACATGCCAACATCATCACGACCTAGAAGCTTTATAGGAGTGCCAGGTTTTGGAGAAACAGGAACTTCCTCATGAAGGAGAGTCTGTCCAGGCCACCAAGAACCGTTACGGAGACGAACCCAGACCAATCTTCCTACTGAAGCATGAATAGCCTTCAGGTTTTGGTCATCATTACTCTCCATTACACAACAAGACACTCAAAAAGAACACAACCCAGGAAGAAAAAAAAACGGCAAAACTTTCGAACTGACCTAACAAAAAAAAAAACAAGACTTTATAGTTTCAGAAATCTCAATGAAGTTTACTCTCTTTCTTTAGTGAAAAGTATGCTCCTTTCCTGAATCCTGCAACCAACGAAGACCAGTGGAAACCCTTTAAAGACATCCCAACATGCAACCACAAGCTCAAAACTTGAAGAACAACGGCTAAGCTAGTTAAACAGAAGTTTTCTTTAGACAAGACAAAGAAAGAGATCTGGAAGAGAAGCCGTACCGAAGAACCGGAGATCCAGATACTCATTTGGGCTCTACTCAGTTGTTTCTTTTTCAATGTAGAGTAAGTTTCTTCCTGCGTTCAGACCAGTTTTTGTTTTGGTTTATGCTCTGGCGGTTGTTTGTAGAAGACAGAGCAGGTTCGAGAGAGAGAGAGAGAGGGAGGAGAGAGAAAGGGCTTCTTTTGGATGGAGGGAGAGAGAGGAGGTCAAAAATAAGCATATCCAAGGTGAGAGATTCTAACTACTGAAACGAACGACACCGTTTTTCGAAACTTTGTCCACCCCCTTTAGGTTATCTATCTTTTATTACGTCACCACCTCTGTCCACGAGTCAAACAAACCGTGACTACTGTGTTCAGAGGTGTCAACTTTGGTAATAATGACGGTGACTTTGAACAAAATCTGTTCCATAGTTACATGCTTTTTTTTTTTTGTTTTAACATCAAACATCTTTCCAGATTTTCATAATTTATGACAATCAAAAACTACACAAACTGTGTGCTGTTCGTTGGAGTTTGAATGGTGGCTCTAACTGTACCAATCCAAAAACAAGACAGAGAAAGTAAGGACAAAGAAGAACAGCAAGAGAAAGGTTCTGCTGCTGCTGTTACGTTGGATTGCTTGAGAAAGCTCCTTGTTTCCAAGCTCCACGTTCTTCGTTGCCTCAACAGCCTGCATTTTCAGTGTCAAGTTGCGTGAGAAACAGACCATAGGTACACACATACACACAAAGAGAGACTACCAGTAACCATATCATGGAATAGATTGTATAAGTAAGTCAGTTCAGTCATACAAATGGGTTTAAGCAACTTACCATAGCTGAAAATAGTAAAAATGCCACTAAATTGAAGAGCAATTCAATACGAAGTTTCTTTGCTGTGTCTATTCTACTCTAGCTAAATGCAACCTAGGAGAAGAACTGAATATAAAAATGAGTATCTGGATTCAAATTTAAGGTAGCAAAAGAGAGGTGTTATGCATAAAGAGCAAGGAAATCTTGACAAAACAGTGCGTTGACATGAGAGCTTGAGAGGAGTTAATAAATCCTAACCTGGTCATATAAAACTTCTATCTGTTGGGCTTGTTGCAGAACATGAGTTGCCATCAAGTGGTTCAACGCAGACATCTCCACCATCTTAGTCTCTGTCTGCCTAGCACCATCTAAAAGATTACTTAGCTCTACCTGCAAGAATGAAACATATTCAAGATTTAGCACAAGTACAAAACTCACTCAAGTTTTTGAAGACCATATAGAGTTGTTTTTTTTGTTACCTGAAGGGCTTGTGTTTCATCGTCTAGAAGTTGTTGTTGTTGTAATCTACGAGGCTGGGCCTGAATTTCATCAGATTCTATGGACTCCGGGGTTGCTAAAGTTGCATTAACTGGATTAGCTTCCTTGGGGATCCTCTTAGGTTTTCTTCTAGGCATAGCCCTGTTAATAATATCTTGGAAACGAGTCGCTCTGAGCTGGTCAAACTGTGCAGTTACTGAATGAAGCTTCTCGCTCAAAATCAAAACCTACAACCATAACTGTACCTTTACATCTGTACATCTAGAAACTCCAAATGACTAAGAGAAAAACCAAAGTGGGCCTACTACATTGGTGCATAATATCATACCACTCCATGTTTGTGTGCTATAGTGTCAGCATTGAGGTTATCTGCTGCGACGCCAAGCCATCCTTTGGAGTTTGACTCTTCATTTCTAATGCTGTTCTTGAGTATATCAATCTGTTCTTTGCACGCTTTAATAAAAGCAGAAATCTGCAAGACAAAAGAGTCTCGATGATGCTACTCAACAAAACATACTAAGTAGCCAATCAACTAAAAGACATATAACAACATAAGATCCGAGTTATAACTCCCTCGCTATATGTGTTAAGTCCTAAAGCCAAGCTGAGATGAATGTATCCTTATGTTCAGTAGTCCTGTGCATATCAACATAATCCTTACGATGCTTCAACATAAACTGATCCAACTCCTTGATGCTTTCCAGCTATAACACACAACATTCACACAAAAACATCATTCCAATGAAATGAAAACTAGTCAATGCTTGAATCAAAGTTAAAGTTACCGTTTTGAAAGCAGCCTTGGTGAAAGGAGACCTCTCCTTTGGCTTGTGTATGATGAAAGACGCCATTGTCGATGCAATTTTAGCCTTTCCACACAATACAAACAGATCAGATGATTCTAAACGAATACGATCTAGAGAACATCAACAACGAATACGATCTAGGTTCGATCGAAGGAAAAGAGATTGTGGAGATGAAATTCAAGGGAGTTGTTACCTCGTTGTAGCCATTAGAGATAGCGGATTTACGAACAGAGTCCTTGAAATCCTCTGTTCTGTCTCTGAATCTCGACATCTTTCACAGAGAATTCAGATCGAAGGGTGCTGATACTGTTGTTATCAATTAGTTAATAGATTTTGCAAACAGGATTTCTCTGAATTATGAGATGGGTTTTTGCTGCGGCGAAGAAACGCAAAGCGGATCGATCGAAGGAGAGAGAGAAAAAGGTTTTCTCTTTCCGTTTTGTAAAAAAAAAAAGAAACAGACGCAACGTTTTGGAGGATATTTAAAGTCACAGAAACTACAAGACGACGCCGTTTTGGGGGGTTTCGCAAAGTTTCCTTTTTCAAGTCAATTACTCGCTAACGTCGCGCTTGGCCACTCACGAGTCACGGTGAAGTTCGATATTCAGACAATCTCTAAGCTTTCATTTCACGACGAAGCTGTGACATCATGACGGGTGAGTACGATCTTACTTTCTTCGTTTAACCATCGAATCTTTACTACCCAAGCTTAACATATATCATGATAATATTGTGGAGCAGCATTTGGAAGTTAAAAACTACTCCAAAGATCCGTCATTTTATTTTGGGAGCCTTGGCAGGAGCTTTGACAGTAGCTGAGCAATTGCGTTCAAGAGGTATCCCAGTAGATAGAACCTGTAAGCTGTGTGGTCTTGAGTACCAAAGTATATGCCACACACTCTCTGTTAATGTAAGATAATAAAACTACACA
>JABAYD010013205.1:0-16177 GCA_014822095.1 Diplotaxis tenuifolia
AATAGTTTGGTTTATATGAGAAGACAACAAAATCAGAAATAAGAATCTGAGTTTTATTAAATTTGAGAAAAATAAAATATACTATAAATGTATGGGGCTTTTGTAAAGCCACGCATTAACCAAAGGCTGGGCCAGGGACGTAAGAGAACCGTTCAGTGCTGGACTGCCTTTTTTTCAAAGTAAGGTAGCTCAGTCTTATTTTCTTATAGATTACTTTAGTTTATAACTTTATATTTTTATTTTGTTAGTTTGGGTTTATAAATTTAACTTTCTTCTAACAGTATGTAAACACCACGCTTTTTAATGATTTGGTGTACTTTTGCGGAAGTGGTGATGCATATATTAAAATGTTAATTGCATTATCATTTCAATGCGATCAACGTTTCATAGATTAGCAAAATCCACAGTCCATAGACGGCTGAACTAAATGTCTTGATTGGTCTAAAGTCGAACGTTTAAAAGAGTGGTCACTTGCCAAGGAACAAAATTGAACTTTGGTAAAAGCAAGAACAAAACACAAAAAGTGGGAAAACGACCAATCAAATATAGACAACTGAAACTGTTTGATCATCGTTGATCAAAAGTGGTAGAATAAACGAATCATTCATGTTTCTTATTATTTTTTGACACTTGGAAGTTTGGAACAACAAAACGTTCGTTGGCATTTTCAAGCGCTGCATCTTCAAATCTCCTAGCCCTATCTATCCTTATATATAAAAGCAAAATGAGCATTTTCATATATAGTGTTTGCTCAACATATAGTGTACTCATTCCACCAATTTTTTCTATACGATGTAATTAATCTGAGATTTAGACTGAATTGTATCAAAATAGTAAAAAACATTGCCTTGATAATTTAATTTAGACTGAATTGTATCAAAATAGTAAAAAACATTGTCTTGATAATTTAATACTCATTCCGTTTCATATTAAGGGTCGTTGTAGAGAAATTTTTTCGTTGCAAAATAAGTGTCGTTTTCGGTTTTCAATGCAAAATTTATTAATTTTATTCTGAAGTCTATTTTTCTATTTGTTGATATATGGATAGGTATATAGATAATTGTGTTTTTATATGAAAAATATGTAAAATTAATTATTTCCTTAATCTATGTGTATAAATCTAAAATGACAATTATAATGAAACAAAATTAAAGAAGTAAATGTTAAATATGCTTTAAATCTAATATGATTTGCAAGTAGTAACTGGCCGTCGATTATGTTTATTAGATCTAAATATGTGAGGATGTGATATCAATAAGATTTTTACATCAAAATATTTGTTTATATATATCATGAGTTTTATAACCTTAAATAGTTAAAAACATATTTGGTTTCAGATTAATAAAATCTTTTTTACATGTATTGGTGAACCATCTTAATTTTTTTTTTGTATTATCTTCACGCATCTATTATAAAAAAGAAAAATCAGTGATCCTAAATCCAAATGTTATAGGAACAATATTAAAGAGCAAATGATGCATTAGTTCTTCGTAGAGAATATAAGTATAATTTATCTTCCTAAATCTTACTACAGAACGAAAATCACACTCGTTCATATATCACAATGCGTCAAAGACTATATATGGTTTACGACATTACTTTTGAACTTTTGTCGAAGAACACAAATAAATAACAGTAATTATTTTACAAAAAAAATAATAATAACAGTAAGTATGAACAAATATTTTATATCCTATTAAAAACTAGGTAGATTGATATGATAATGTATATAATATGTTTTTTACCAAAAAGATTCACACACCTTTATAAGTGGTAGTCAAGTTGAAATTTTCAAAGACTAGAATCTATCACACGTGCGGTCAGAGTTTGCACGTGAAAATAATATTTTATTTTTTTCATAAAGGATCTTGACCGAAAAAAGTGAGAGGCTGAAATCAATTTTGGTCCGTTTTCACAAAATATTTTTAGCCGTCACCTTGACCATCTAGATTCATTGGATTTCACTCAAAATCTCAATGTTTTTGTTTTAGCCCTCAAATAATCAGAAATTGCACTAAACGCAGAGCTGCCCCAATACTTTCCGTTTGTGTGCGAATCCCAATCATTTCTTTACTATGACAATGGCATGTATACATTTTAGAATGCAAACTACCCCATGAATCCATGATCAAACTGTTAATTCATTAAAATAAGGAGGCTTTTGACTACCAGCACGTGCTTTAAAATAAGATCCACTAGATTCTCAATAGTCATATTACATCCACGTATAAATAAACTATCACTATACTATCAACACATGTACATGCAAAAATATAACTTGAACGATAAACTCAGGTAAACTTATGGAACATACAGTGACTAAAACGAATGAGGTGAAATACAGAGGTGTAAGGAAGCGTCCATGGGGGAAATATGCGGCAGAGATACGAGACTCAGCTAGACACGGGGCTCGTGTCTGGCTAGGAACGTTTAACACTGCGGAAGACGCGGCTCGGGCCTACGATAGAGCTGCTTTTTCTATGAGAGGTCACAAGGCCATTCTAAATTTCCCTCATGAATACCCAATGACGACGGACGGTCCAAGTGGCGGCGGTGAGAATGCGGTGGCTTCTTCTTCGTCGCCAGAGTTTAGTGGAAGAGACGGTGGTGGCGTGAAGGAAGTCATTGAGTTTGAGTATTTAGATGATAGTTTGTTGCAAGAGCTTCTAGAATATGGAGAAAGTTGTAATCAGAATGACGCAAAACATTAATTATAGTTTTTTTCTTATATTCTGTAGTTTTTTTTTATGTTGGAGTACGAGTACTAATCATGTTTTTGTCCCTTAATCACGGAAGGTTTTCTGTTATTTTATCGCGGGAAATTTTTAAATTACTATTGTCAAATGTTACTTGATATATATATATATGCTTTTGTTTATTGTTGGACTTGAATAGACTCAGCCTAGTTTCGCCTTCACGACACAATACAAACTACACTACGATCGTGATAGGTTGTCGTTAAATAGGTGTAGACTGTTTTAACTCTGAAAAAGCGATGGTATTATTACAAATAAATAAACAAATTGTTAGAGTCACATATCATTGTTTTTGCTTGTTTACAATTTAATATAATATGTTATGAGGGTTGCCAATTGACATGGCCTTCATGAATTTAGTTAGTCCTATATCATCGATTTAACTCGATTAGTAATAGTAACGTTAATTTTCACTTGCAAAACCGGAGTATTATAGAGTCATTCACGATATCAAGCTTGTTCACATTTCGATGAACTTTTCTATTTTTGTCTATATCATTTTAGTTTTTCGAAAAGGGATCATTTTTTTTCCAAAAAAATAGTATGAAAATGCTGATCTAGTACAGCTACAAAATATGTATATTACTTTTTACATATCAAGTTACTTTGATATTTAACTTTCTTTTCAGTCGAATTTCTTCCATAATGACGTTTGAATTGCAAAGCCACGGAGTTTTAACTTATTTTGTTTGTGAACAAGATTCTCATGTACATGGACGATGCTCTATTGTTATAACCTCTCTAGTGGTGACGATGCTCATTTGATGTTCTAAGCAATTAAATAGTGATTTTTAAAAAGATTTAGTTATGTACTTGAATTTTAATCTTCTAAGTGAGTTAATCACTTAGAAAGTGACATGTGTGTGTATAGAGTTTCTTATGAGGTTCTCGCATAGTCTCTTGTGTGAGAATCCCACTTAGAAATCCTTAATCTCTTTATCATACTTTTCATATCTAGTGTTTAATAGGTGAAAGACCCAAATATTTTGTGTTTGATAGAGAGAAGAGATGTTTATCTGAGAAGCATAATCGAATGGTTTATTTGGGAATGTACTTTGTCTGTGAAATCATATGAAGTTATATGATTAGGTCTTAAGTACTATGACATCATATAATAACTTCATGACATCTAATTAAAGAACAATATCCGAAGACCTAATGGAAACTGTACGTACTTAAATCATCTGACGATCATATTTCATAAAAACGCAAAGTACACCATATATCTTACAGTTTATGGCCGTGGTACGTTATCAAAATTCCAAAATAAGTAACCTACATGCACATAATGCACGTAGCTACACCAGCACGCCACATATAATATATAAAACAAAACTACCGTTTCTTTCTTTCTTCGGAATCAAGAAGTTCTTCAAGAACCCTATCGTCCAAATACTCAAACTCAAAAACTTCTCTTTGATTTTGTCGACGCACACCCGTAGATGTTGAACCCGAAGATGATGCAGAAGAAGAGGAATAAGGAGGGCGAAGTGAACAGTCGTCCATACGCGAATAATACTCATTAGGGAAGTTAAGTATAGCGAGATGGCCTCTAAGGTTATAGGCAGCTCGGTCATACGCCCTTGCCGCATCCTCAGCAGTCTCAAATGTGCCGAGCCAAAGACGAGCACCGTTCCTTGACGGGTCTCGAATCTCTGCTGCAAATTTTCCCCATGGCCTCCTCCGTACGCCTCGGAAACGAGCTTGCTTATCATCTTGTATTTGGCTGCTGCTTCTTCTGTTTGTTCCCTCCATAGAACTTTTCCTAGTTAGTCTCTCGTAGTTCAAGATTGGTTTGCTCTGAAGAGTTAATGTTATTTAGTAAGAGATTTGTGGATGGCGCATATTGTGGTGCGTATATTTATATAAGGCTGGATTCTCACCGAGTCAGAATCGACGTTCGTTTTCATGTGACTTGACGATTCTGGGGTTGACTGTTCTTTCCTGTATATTTATTATTATTTTTCTTGTGTTTTATGGATTGATAATAAAGTGTTATTTTCCAGGAAGGTTCCATATGCTATACGAATTCATATTTGGTTGTTCTGACACATTTGGACTATTTTAATTAGTATTGGACTCTAGAGTGGCCTAAACTATTTCAAATGAACTCAAGTAGAAATCCTCGTCGCCGTACGTCGTTAGTATCCTTACGCCATATGTATTCTATTCTCCAAGATTATAAAAATCTTCGCATAGTTATAAGCTCGCAAATATCGAGATTCTGTGAGTCCATTAAACACTACTATACACAAAAGCATAATTTAACCATAATAAAGTTACCATATATACCCAATCCCGTAAGTCCTACGCATTCGCTGACGACAGGTAAGATTTCTCTTACGAGTTATGTAATAAAATTAATAGCTAAAAAACTCAAATAATATTCTTTTAACTGAAAAAGGAAAGTTAGACTATTTTTTCTTAAAATGTAAAAATCAATGTTTTTTGAACATATCCTTTATATATAAAAGAAAAGCATCATAACATTACAAGCAAACATGACACATATCATCATGAAAATAATTTTAAAAGTGTTTAAAAAAATAAATTGGTAAATCTAAATATAAATTATAGTTTTCATTAAACTAATCATACAATTTCTTATCCTCTACATACTAAAAGAGAAACATTATAACATTAGAAACATGACACATGTCGTTAGAATGATTTTGAGAATTTTTTAAAAAATATGTCGGTCAATTTAAATATAAACTATAATTTTTATTAAACTAATTATAAAATCTTTTATTAATCTTAAAAAAATATTATTCATTCTTTTTCATAAAATTATAATAAGTTCTAACGAGTCTCAGAAATATTCCTGGCGAGAAACGGTTCTCTTCTCTTTTGTCTATTGTTTTCAATTTTTTAATGGTAAGATACTCTAATAAAAGTCCATTAGAAATGCTCTTATGTATGTTAATTCATATTTAAGATCTGTAACGGTCAAATCAATGTGTATAATGTCTGATTATGTTTGTATATCATTTACTGTTTCACCTAATATATGACATTTCTCATTGGATGGGATTCTGATTTGCCAAAACTGGAATATTATATTTTGTTCGAACTTTATAGTTGATGTCACATGAGTTCTTATTCCTAACCTATCTTCATTTTTCCCTTATCATAGTACAACATATACCACAAAGTCATGTTTAATCAGTGTCAAAAGTTGACTGTGACTGTTGATTTCGTTTTCACAACATAAATTAGGACACAACAAAATATTCATAAAATTTATTTTGATTCCAATAAAATCTGAATACTTGTAATTCAACGAAGAAAAACAAATACTAATATAAAATATCCATTAAAAATTTAAAATAATATCCATAAAAAATAAAATCACAAATTTTAATATTTTATAAACACATCTAACTGATTTTTTATATACAAACATATACATATATTTATAGAGTTATGTACAATTGTTATATTTAATGTAAATCTACAATATTAAATATTATAAATTGATTATTATAGCTTAGAGTTATAAAAGTAATATCTTTAATTATTTAATAACATATCTATTTTAGTTTGTTTTGATTTTTATTTATTTAAATTTTTTAATATTTTATTTATTTGTAGGTACTGAATCAAATATCGATTAAAAGTATAGAAAATTTCTGATTTCTGAATACCAAATATTCATCAATCTATGAAACAGAACAGATAATTAATTATTCAGAAGAATACCTTCAAAAATTTAGATATTCGATCTTTGTCTACCTGTGTGGAAAATTAATTTTTCAAGATATTCTCAGGTCTTGATATTATTTATGGTGAGTCTATGATTCAGGCACAAGTTTGGCAGCACTCAGATAACAGTCTAGTAGTACGTACATACTGGATGATAAAACTAGATTTGATAATTATGAGGAAACCAGTTTTTGTCCTAATTTAAATACTGCGTTCAAATAAGTTATTAATTTGAAGCACATATCCTCAATTTGATACACAATGTTATGTTTCCACTAAGCTCTTTTTTCCAGGCTTGGCTAGCCAACTCTAAGGTTTTTGATACTACATATTTATCTTTAAAAGTATAGGTAAATGTATAGAAAAATTTAGTAGTATTATAGCGATTAAATTCACAAAAACCAAATAACTAAATTTAACTAAGAGTATATTAGTAATTTGTTTACTAAATTCATCTAGATAGAGATGGAGATAAAGAAACAAACATAAATCCGTTTAGAAGATTTATCTAGATGATACATTGGGATAAATCATGTAAATAAATCATCTAGATGGAGATGACGAATGATGAAACAAACAACCCCAAAAAGGTATATAGTAGCCAAAGCAAACGGTGCACAGGAGGATTATACACACTGTAAGTATTTTTTCCACCATTATCTAAGATTGCTCATGTTTTAATTATGTCTTTCCTCAGAAAGTTTTGTTGTTTGACATAGCTGAACCAAGCAATATCTGACTCTTCTATTATCGCATTACGCAGTTTGCAAAAGACTTCTGAATTCTATGTTTTGATGCCTATAACTCTATAAAGTATCATCAACAGTGAGCAAAATTGTTGCCTCTTTTAAGTCGCGCTCAGGTTCTTCCACTTTTTTTGACTCACAATTTTTTTAGCCGTGTTATAGGTAATTTGATGTATCGTTGTTGTGCAGATTGGATACTTGACTGTGCTTCCGGCTATTATTACAACCATACCAATGGTCTGCACTACGACTCAGATTCTGGATTCAATTACAGTGATTCAATAAGTGTGTAGTAATTAAAGTTTTTTTTCAGTTCTTTTTCGGATAGAATTGTATGCAATTTATTTCTTCGTGTGTGATTACACTACATTTAAATATTCATTAAAGTACCTCACTAATATGGTAAAGGGCAACTGAGTCAAGCTGCCTATGATTTTTGGTAATCTGGTCTATGGAGTAAGTCCAGTGTCAGTTACACTCTCTTTCGGGATACGAGACTTCTACGCTCTGTGGTAGCTGGTTATTGGATATATAAATATGATGTATATACAAACTTTAACCCAAACAAATATCTTAATTAAACAAACTGTCGTTGTATTATTTTGGGTGCCAAACGCTATATAAAAGTGATATTACTAATGCCAAAAAGGTGATATCGTACATGATGTTCTACTGAATCTAAAAATCAATGCACAAAGACTATAAAATGGAAGAAACTGCGGATGAGGAGGGTTTAAGATAAAAACATCTGAGGAATCTAAGCAAGGTTGAACTTTTTGAAATCAACATAACTATACATACTATCAAATCCAGTTTTTATAAAAAAAAGGTTTGCAATTTTTATATTTTTCTAAACAAATAAATCCTGTGCAGGTCAAACTCTAGTTTATCTTATTGCACAAAGTAAGATACGGAGGCAAGTACCTGGTATTTTTGAGGTACTTGTTACCCGACTTGGTTTGTTTAAGTAAATGTATTTTTTACTTGTACTTGACATGTTTCCAACAAGTACTCGTTATATCAAATACTTGTAAATGTAAATCACTTGATTTGGTTTATTACTTCATTTTTTGACTTGATTTGATACGTTTTCTCAATTATGTAAGGAAAATTATCTAAACTAACACTTTCTTAGTAGTTTTTTTACCTTAACAATATTTATCCTTGATTATAAAAAAACAATATACACACTTATGATCCTAGAGTTAATTAATCTAGAACTAGGATTTAAAATTTAAGGAGTAAGATTTTAGAGAGTAGGGTTTAGAATTTTAATAAACTATAAATAATTACTTAAATTAAAATAAAATTTGAAATTAGCTTCAAATTTTATTCCTCAAATTTGAAAAAGAATAACTGAATTTAAAAATAAATCCGAAAAGTTTGAAAAAAATAATTATTTTTAAATGATAAAATTTTTGAATTTGAAAAGTTATAGTTCAAAAAACTTTAAATAATATTTTTATTTTTTATTTATTAAAAAAAATATTTATATATAATAATCAATGGTATAAATGTCTTTTGCCTCTTTAATAAAGTCTCATACATTGGTATTTTTGAAATATTCACTTAGAGAAATGTAAACATTGATAATGGTACCAAATGAAAGGTAAAAGTAAAATTCTCTCATTAGTTTTTTTTTTTTACTACTTGAAGTTAAACATGAAATATTTGAAATGCAAAAAACACTTTCATATACACATACAAACTTCCAAGCATAAGTTATTACGGCTCTATATATAAATGTCAAATTTTCCATTGGACTAAATCTTAGTACTTACCGAATAGTTTAGTTTTGTTGGGCTTCATTTCAAATTCAATATTAATTTCTAAACACATAATTGTTTTGGTTGTGAAGAAGTTCAAATTCAATATTAATATCTAACAAAAGAATTACTCAAACATAACTAAGCAATTCATAACAACAAATATATAAATAAACTGCATATATAGAATATATAAAACTGATGGAGTTCCAATTACAAGCTTGTAGAAGTCTTGAATCTTTTCTCCAACTCTCTCTAATTATTTTTAGGTATGAAAAGAAGAATATGAAAAAGCACAAAATTATGAAAGTACATTTTGCCAGCGACACATGACAAAACTATAAATACTGAGATTAAAACTCGTCAAGGTGATCTTGTAATTTGGTGAAGACTTGGGTTTCAAATTGTCGGGACCAAAATCGTGGATCTGCATTTTACGCCCATCGATCGATGTCACAAGATGCGGATCAATCGATCATGATATCTAAATGTCGACCATTTGGTCCGCTCGATGTTCAACTCGGTTGAAACTTCTCTTGTCTCCAAAAGGATTCCAAAATCATCACTTTTTTCCAAATCACTCATGAACCTATAAATATACTATATAGACTCTAAAACATAATAATTAGATCATAAAACCGTTATATATCATGGATAAAAATAGGTAAAATCGATGGTATATCACTTGATTTGTACTTATGAGTAATAAAATATGTTACTTGTTACTCGACTTGTACCAAGTATTTATTCTTTCAAACCAAACGGAGTCAAGTAGCAAATATAAACTGGGTACCAAGTAATAGTGCCCAGCCTAACTCTACTTGCTAATCTAAAAAAATCCAAAACCCACAACGTATCGTAAACTTGAAATCAAAAGGAAGACCACAAGTTATGCTGGTTGGCAACTTCTTGGTTAAGAAAAGAAGCATAGTTTTGATTTTGTGGCTACATACGCATATTCTCCATATAATCCACACTAGACCCTTGAGTAAGTTTCTCATACAATCAATCTGGCCTAAAGCAAGTCGAGTGTGTAGTAACACAAGAGTCCCATAGTACTCAAGCCATTTTAAATCACCCATGAAAGTTTCTTCTAATTTCCAATGGTAAAACTATTTTTTCTATGACTAAATTTTAATTAACATACGATGAAAGTTAGCAAAATGATATTTTATCAAACCCTAAGTGAAGAGAAGAGAAACGCATTCTGCTAAGAGTTCAAACTTTTTTTTCAAAAAAAAAAGAAAGAAAAGAGTTGAAACTTATTCAGCAATGGGAGATGTGACAAGAATTTTCACATGGCTGATTGATTATATTAGTACTTTTATTGTTGTTAACCTTTTTTATCAAAGCAGAAACATTTTAAAAAAATAACTTTTTTTTGAAAAAACATTTTTATTAACAAGAATGTCATTATGTCGAGGTGCCAGCTTAATAAACACTTTTACTCCCTTAACTTAAATACTCATTTATTACGAAGACTAATTACACAAAATGTCATTGGTCTTACATATTATACTCCCTCCGTTTCGAATTAGTTGTCGTTCTAGAATAAAAATTTCGTTTCAAAATAGATGTCGTTTTACGTTTTCAATGCAAAATTTATTGACAATATTCTCAAGTCTATTTTTCTATTGGTCGAAACTTGGTTAGGTATATTGGTAATGATATTTTTTATTAGAAATATGTAAAATTGATTATTTTCTTAATTTATTGCAAAAACCTAGAACGACAACTAAAATGAAACGGAGTGAGTACATCTTATTATATTCAATATCAACCTTGACAATTAACTTTTCACTTGATGGGTTGATAAATATTTTACCACATCTTACAAAAATAACTTTACATATTGAAAAATAAGCTTCTTATGAGAAACCTTAGTATAACGTCAGCAAAATATCATCTAACTTGAATATAGTGCTCATGAAAACCTCTTCCAATATTCTATCTCGTAAGAAATGTGTTATGAAAAACGTCTATGCTTTCAAAGTTGTTCTTTCCCAGGAAAAACACATGATCAATGATACGTTTTACAGGAAATTATATAAGGAGTTGAATTACTTAAGAACACTTTTTAACTTTTCTTTAGAGACACTTTCTACATGTAAAGCATTTTATTGTGGGTCAGCCCTAAATTGTAGATAATTTTACCCTTAATACATGGATGGATGATACGTGGATGAATGATGTGTGGATAGATAATGCGTGGACGAGTTAATAGGTGATGCGTGTGAATAGATGATGTGTGGACGGGTGATGCATGGATGGAGGATACGTGGATATATAAAGTGTAGACGGATGAAACATCATCTGATAATAACATATGCAGCTTTGAGATGCATGTTGTAATTACATTAGGATACGTGGATAGATGAAGTGTGGATGGATTTAAAATATGTTTGTTCGATGACGAAGAGTTTGATCCTCCAGCGACCTCGGAAAACTAATCCACAACTCTCTTTGTCTCCTGTTCCTCTGGTACCTCTCTAGGTGTAACTAATTCTTATTTATTTATGATGACCACACAATTACTATTTCAATTATTGGTCTCGTTTCCAATTTCAATATATTTTTTTCTCTGTTAAATAGGAACAAGAAAAACAAAAGTTAATATAAACATAAAACCCAGATATTTGTTTTTTTTTTTTTTTGCCTCATTCATCTTCTTTTATCAAGAAGAAAACAAACCACATTCAGAGAGAGTGAGAAAGAAGAAAGAGATAGATAATGAAAGTAAGAATAAAATAAAGGAAATGAGAGTACAACTCTGTCTCTCGTGATGGAGAAGGAAAGAAAAAAATATATTTACTTAACAAAAATGTAATGAAAAATGTGGGTATCTTACAAGGTCTAAATGATATTTACGCAGACAAAAGTGTGTCACATGTGTAAAGTGGTCTAGAATGTCACTGAAAACTCAAAATGTGTCTTGTGATGTAAAAAGTTCTTATATAAGAGGTTTATCTACATTTGAGATAACCATCTAAAAAATAACTTTCTATAAAGAGCCATGACTTCTTTTTGTTATATGAATAAACAATTTTTAAAACATGATTCCCAATTATATGAATCATATCATAGATTCAATAAATCTGTCACTTAGAAAATTTCTAATACATTATGAACGTGTTAATATTTGACGAGTTTATTACGTTATTACTATATGGAAATTCTGAACAATTTTGTTAACATCTTAAGACTATACTATACCCTTGATTATGGTCAAGCTTCGAACTAAATTTTGTTTTCATATTAGGAGCTAATAATCTGATAGTTATCAAATTATGAAGATACACATGAATTTTAGGTTGAAATATCAAGATTCTATATATATAATATTTTTGTTTTAGTTATTAAATACCTAAACCTTAATCGACTTACATATTAGCCTCTAAACTCATTTGTATTTCACCACTACCAACATAATAACACACAAAACGCTATCAAACGTGAAATGAATGCATAAATTCAAGCTTATAATTATATATTACATATTTGTTTACCTAACGCAAAGCGTGAATCTCTACCTATGTGGATTTTAAAGCTGGACCTCCTATTATTTAGCTATATTAATTCTTAACTCAACCTTTAGTAAAATGTTTCCTTAAATAATCTAGTGCTAACAACAATAATCATATCTTTCCATATTTCATATAATATATCCAATTCTAATGTTTCTCCGTATCCATTATATCATTCAACCAATATATTAATCTATAAATATAATATTTCCATAATCAAACAAACTATATTATATACTTTTCGTAGACAATTCATTAGACTATATCTATTAATATTTCTATATATACTATCAATATTAACCAATGCTATTTTAATACTATTAATTTCAATACTATGAAATTGATCAATTCCACATTTTTATTGTCTATATTAATGGTATGATAAATTTTAAACTAGAGGTGGGCATTCGGAAGCCATCCCAGTTTACTTCGAGTCTATTTAGGTTTCGGGTTTTTGAAGTTAAAAACTTCGTTTCCATTTGCATATTTATAAATTTCAAGCCGGGTTTATTTCAGATATTTGCGGGTTTGGATTTAGATAACCCTTTTAATTTTTTTTTTAATTTTATAATTCATATATACTTTGATAAAAAATATAATTTTAAGTGTTATTAGTCACAAAAAATATGGAAAAGTTTAGAAGTATATAAAATTAAACAATATAAAAATATACATATATATATATATATAATTTGTTAAAACAAAAATAAAACCTGCGTGGGTGCGTGGATGCGCGGATCATGATCTACTCATTATTAAAAAGGAAGGAAATGTGAAGATACCAAAATACGAAAGAGTACAGGTGGATGAGTCTACGACAAGAACATCAAGAGTTGAGCTTTGACTTGATATTGGATGAGCCTTTCTTTTTCTATTCTGTTCGTAAAGTAAACTCCATGTCGGTCATTGTTTCTCATTGTCATCATCTCGATGGAGTTTACTCAAAATAGCTAGCTCTTTGAAACCACAATCAAATATATATGAATGAGTTCAAAAGTTGCAGGGTAATGGGGACATGCGATATGCTGATTCGAAAATCGATACTCAAGCTTATGACAAACAATGTTTAAGTTTGGCTGAGAAACAATTGTTAGTATGAAAAAAAATATAAGAAAACAATCCAAACTATTAAAACATGAGTACAAATAAGAATAGATTCTGACTTTTCCTAAATAATTACAATATTCTACTATTGGAGTTATACATTGTAGTTTCATATAACATTACTAAACCATCGTTTAGAACCAAAAACAAGGAGCATTATTAAGTAATTGATTGTGTAATAAGCCAGGATGCCAATAAAAAGTAATAAAAAGTAACCGATTATTAATTATGGAAAACAACAACCATATGTTAATTTTTAATTAAATCCAAATTGAACTATACATAAGTTGCCAGATCAACCGATTCAACTACGGGTCTGGATCGGATATGAAACACTGCTTGAATATCAAACATTATAATAGAACAATTTTATCGAAACACTACTAAAAAACTTTATTGTTTGCTTTCTGATAAAAATATAAATTCAACGACATTTTATCCAAATGAAAATATTTGCTCTCTCTCTCTCTCTCTCTCTCTCTCTCTCTCAGACTAAACCCAAGATTTGATTTAGGCGGCCGGCGGCCTTGCTTCGTTGCCAACTCTGCCTCCGTTTCCCTGCTCTCTTCTTCTCCTAGCCTTAAGCTTCTCTGTCTCTCTCCACCGATATGCTCGTTTTTATGAGGCTTGGCCGTACCGCAAATCTATTAGTTATGGTTTTGGAATCGCAGTGAGGCTTGTAGACTAGGTGGGTTTTGGGTTTTCTTGGTCGGGTGTGGTGGCAGAAGCGTAGATATGGAGGCCATATCTATGTGTCAAAGATGAGGCTCTATCTCTCTCTTTTATGCGATTCATCCTCCTTCCCGGCTCAGGGTGTGTCCGCTCGTTTCCTATTCCAGTGGGATGCTTGAGGTTCCGGTTTGAGGGAGCGGCTATTCGATCGTGCCTCTTGTTTCTTGTCTGGTGCTTTTAGGTTTGTCAATGGTTCCACGGTGGTATGTCTGGTGAAGACATTGTTTCCCACAGAGCAGATCTACGTTGGGTTCTCCGGTGTGGAGGTGCGTCGGGCTAAGGATCTGTGGCTTTGTAATTCTGAGTTTTCGGTTCTAAGTGGCAGTGCGTGCATTTCTGGCTAGCTTCAAAGGTCTGATCTAAGGCTTGCTTGTGACTGCTCTTTCATGGAGTGGTGCTGGATGTGTCCGTTTGTTATGTTTTTGGTGCAGTGATGTGGCGCATTTTTGGCGGTTCTTTCTTCCTGAATATGGCTCCGCCTTGTCTTGTGGGTGTGCTTGACCTCGGGTTTACTGTATGGCTAGGTTGCTGCATATTAGGATGCCGTTTACATGTTGTTCTTGGTTGAACCATATCCTAAAGAGAGGATCATCATGCATGCCAATTTCTACTGGTTATGTCTCTCATATTCACTGGGTTCCTCCTTTTGCCGCAAGTAGGTTGTTCCGATTTGTCGAGGATTTGTCGAGACATCTGATTAACGATACTCTTGTTGTGTCGGTATCTGTTTTGCCTAGGTTGGATTTCTGTTTAGATTGCCTTTAAAATTATTTTCTTCTTGTTTTCTATATAATTCTGTTACAAATTTAAAATCTTGTAACAATATTTTTACTAAAAAAAAATATTACTATGAAAAAGATATATGGAAAATTCCACTTATACCACTTTCATCATATCCTAATTAGCAATTGCCCTTCCTTTGTCATACACACGTAGGAACTATAAGAGGAGATTAGATTTTGTGTTCCCTTATTTTTTATTTATTCTTAATTGATTCAAAGTCACTTGGTTTATGTTGTAATTAGAGAGAGAAAAAAGAGAAGCAAAATCATATCTCATTCATTCATATTATATACATATATATATATATGAGATTACATAAATGGATACTAAGCCCAATACATTATGTAAAACATAAACCCTAGTCGTTTATGATTAATGGGCATGCGCATGGACTCTTTGACAGATGGGCTTGGACTGATTTTCTTGGTTATAGTCCATCCACACTAATGGATTTATAACATTCTTTGGATGGCATAACTATATAGAGCTTGTAATGTGCTTAATGTTGCCTCACTAAATTCTCTCCAGGAAAACCAAAAGCCTAATAGGCAAAAATGGAAACCATGGACAGGAAAAATAGTACAACACATATTACTTCCTCTGATTTGAACCTTCGTAGATGTTCCTGGTTCAACTTCTTATGTCTTCTGGAACTTCTTTAGTTCATGGTCAATACGTGCATCTATGCATCTGATCAATCTATATCCCATGGACTCTCTAGTCTAATGGCATTGTCATTCTGTGGACATATCAAATATGCATGTACCTTCGTCTTTATGGACATGCCGACTTATGTATTTGACCATACTGGGTTCTGGTTGGATGAGTCTCAACCAAATATACTCATAAACACTATGATCTAAGCATAACACAATGTCCATTACAATGGATCTTTCTTATCCTATACCATGCTGTGATCTATGACTAATTCATGGTCCTAGACCATACTTACTGTAGAAATTTTGTATTATAGATCTCTTATGTCTACAAGTTTTCTATTATAGATCTCTTATGTCTACCAGTATGCATAACAACTTATACTGACATTGCAGTCCCATACA
>JABAYD010013239.1:0-26311 GCA_014822095.1 Diplotaxis tenuifolia
GAGGTCCGGTATGGACATACAAATATTTTACTTGAAATTTTCACCTGAACATCAAATCATCTTATATAACATCAAGAAAAACTTTGTTTATCCAATTACATAACACATAATCCTGGCGGAGATATCTCCTCCAAACACTTCATTACAGAACCTTGTGGAGCAGTGGTTCCATCAAACTCAAGCAACTTAACATACATGTCATGCAAAGGGAGAAACAAGATAAGCTTTAACATCAAACTTCAGCCAGATAATTATAGATACAACTCTCCTTCCACAAATCCAGACGCTCAGAAATGCAACGTCTTCAAGCCCCTGATTCAATGTAAATGTGCGATTAACATATATTTATGAAAGATACTTGAGAGATATTCAAGAAAAGATAATCCAATAAGCATTCTACTACCTTTTACTCCAGCTTTGGAGTAAACACTCGTAAGGGGATCTCATCTCTTATTCTACCATTCCTTCTTTCTCCAACTTGTGAGTGAGACAGACCTTGCACTGGCACAAAATTTTCACTCGATGATCGCTCAACAATATCTGTAACCCGTGTTCCCTGGAATCCACGGTCGTTTTCATCTGGAGCATACAGCAAACTCATCCCACATCTTATCACCTTGCAGCTTTCTAGTATCCTTTCAGTGTCATCAGTAAGGTAGAATTCAAATGTTGCACTGGTGGGACGACATCTATTACTCTCTTCACTCCATTGGAAGACTGGCACTTTGCAGTTGTTATAACTAATGAAAACATGGTCAGATCCAAGTTTCCGTGGTTCATGACAAGATGATCCACATGACTCGTTCCATCCCCCAAGACAGAAACTAAAACTGATGGACTGACCGTCTTGATTTTTGAAGTTGCACTTGCATCTCACAGATAAGCCGTTCGCGTAATAACTTTCATGATCCTCGAAGCTGACAACAACACATAGGGAAACTCCAATGAATTTACTGTTACACCAGTGTGAAACCAGGTCGGTTTCTATGGAAGATCCCATTCTCTGATTACAGAACCATGAAGGTATGTCACTTCCTGGAAAGCAAACCGCAACCAGAGGATCCGTAACTGGTCCCTGAAATGAGTTACAAAGAAAACCATTAAAGCATGATCATCGAATGAAAAAGGTATAG
Source organism: Diplotaxis tenuifolia (assembly GCA_014822095.1). Taxonomy (NCBI): domain Eukaryota; kingdom Viridiplantae; phylum Streptophyta; class Magnoliopsida; order Brassicales; family Brassicaceae; genus Diplotaxis; species Diplotaxis tenuifolia. Next base: position 1,134 of record JABAYD010013239.1, read on the forward strand.
CCGGATCAAGGGAGTAAAATAGAGATGGACCTTATGATTATGTTGAAGAGATGTCCTTGCTAGTAGCTGGCTCTTGAGTTGAGCCTGATCTACAATACTTTCCTGTTCAGCTCGGTCGAGCTTGAAGCAATCCGTGAATATGAAAGTAGTATGCATCCTCTCAGTTACCAAGGGAAGCGTCACTGGTTTGGCAACTTTTTCCAAAGAAACACACCCATGAGCATCTACATACTGTAGATTAGGTGGAAGCACGGGGAGAGAATCGAGCTTGCGGCAATGTGTCAAGTCAAGTAACAACAGAGAATAAAGTTTCTCGATGCTTTCAGGTAGGGTCTCTATATTGTTTCTGCTTAAGCATAGACATCGCAACGAGCGTAAGGAGCTAAAGTTATCCGGCAGTTTGCAGATATTGCAATTCGTGAGATAGAGGTCCCATAAGCGAGAGTCGCCTGAGAAAGGCAGCAATACCAACCATGTGGAATCTTTTATGCTAGATCCACAGAACGAAAACAGCTTGAGGTTACTCAATAAAATCCTTTCAGGTGTCTGTCTGATGGATGTTCCATCCATAAGCAAAATCTCTAAGCATTCCATTTCCTCGTTAATGGGTGGAAGACTCTCCAGCGCTGAACAGCCAGAGAGGATCAGCTCTTGAAGAGATTTCAGCTTGTAAAGATCGTTGGGAAGAGACTTCAACCTGCGACAGTTCTTGAGATTCAATAAAATAAGATTGCAAAGGGACTCGATGTGTTCAACGATTTGTTCGATTGCTGAGCCTTCCAAATAAAGAGATTCAATATTTTCTGATATGATTTGAAACTTTTGAAGGTTTGAGCAGCCACTGAGGATCAGAGTCTTCAGAGATTTTAAGTTGATTCCCTCTGGAAGACTCTCTAGGCTTGTGCACTCTCTAAGGTTCAAGTAAATAAGTTTGTTCATCTGTTCTATTGATGAGCCCAACGCAGCCAAACTCGTACAGCCTTCAAGATCCAGTCGTTCAAGGTTTTCGGCCTTGGACAAACCTGATAAGTTCAGCAAGCCTTTTGAATGACTGAGGTCGACCCATCTTAGATTTTCCGTGTTCTGTGAAATTTAGACAATGATTAAATAACCAATCTGTAGAAGAACTAGATAATCTTTTAAGAAATATATAGCCGAGGATGTACCTTTTCAGTTTCGAACATTTGTTTGATGTGGCTATAACGCATATTAAGGTAGACAAGTTCTTCTGGATTAAACTCTGATGGCAAGCAATTGTAAGGATACCCCTGCCAGTGGAGGTACACAAGCTCATCTGGAAAATGATCAAGCCCTTCGCAGAACTGAAATTTATGGTCATTGTCACACCACTGAGAGCAATGAGAATTGTGGAATTTCAGGAATTTGAGATTCGACATCCTCATGAATACGTCAGGGCTTAGTTTGATCTTTTTGACATTAGACATGTTGAAGAAGATGCCTCGAACACATTCTGTTCCCTGGTAAAATGAGCAAAAGTTTTTATTTTTAAATACCAGACACCAATATCAAGTGTAGATATGATCTACTACAGAAAATCAATGGACTAATGAAGAAATTAACTCACCGTTCTCTGCTCCAGCACCTGACGAATATCTTTGTGGTTCCACAATCTACTACGTTTGCCTGCCCTTCTGATGGACGACTCACATCCGATTTCCTTCCCCATCGCATGCATTAGATCATGCATCTCAAGCCGATTATAAGAAATGGTCACCAAACACTTCTCTTCAAGCTCTCTCATCACAGCTGCAGCATTGACACGTTCTGATTTCAGAATGCTCGAAACGAAGTCTGCTTTTTCAGATCTGAAAAAACATGCTATGTCCAGGAATATGCTCCTCTGTTCATCATCCAGTTCTTCATAGCTTCTTTTTAGCTCTTTCTGAATCTCCTTGTCTGGCATTACCCTTAATCTCTCCCATTTCTCCACCCAGTATGTTTTTTCCTTCTGGCATAGACCTGAGCCTAATAACTTCAGAGCTGAGGGATGCCCTTTAGCATAATAAACAAACTTTTTTGATAGATCCAGAAATTCTTCCGTGGGGTAGAGGTTTTCAGGAAATGCACCAATGCTGAAAAGCTCCATAGCTTCCCTGTCATTTAACCGGGGAACGAAATACGTTGCATCAGTGTTGTTCTGCAGCAGTTTCTTGTCTCTGGTTGTTATTACAATCCTACTTCCATTCCGGTACTGCCCCAATGGACCAATTAGATCTTTGATTTGGTTTTCTTTGGTCACATTATCCAGCACAATAAACACCTTCTTGTTCCTTAGAAAGTCTTCCAATCTCCCAAGCGCTCTGACATCCAAATCTTCTTCATCCAATAACTTACAGAGGAGTTTCTCCCGCAAATGACTTAATGTATGCCACTCCAGCTCCTTGTCAACGTCTTCAAGGAAACAGTAGCCATCAAACTGACGGTGGTTTCGTTTATACACGCTGTCAGCAACAGTTGTCTTGCCGATTCCAGTCATGCCGAGAACCCCAATGGCACGGACACAATTTTCATTACCAAACATCAATAACTCCTCCAGTTCCTTTGAACGTGATTCAATCCCCGGGAAACCACTGATCTCACATGGAGACAAATCATTCAGCATCCTGAAAGTTTCCTTGGCTATCTTTTCAACAAATTCACTCTCCGGCCTGCCAATTGCACAAATGTCAACCAATTTTACAGCTTTAGAAAGTTTATAAACACTGAAACAAGCAAAAGAAAGCAATGGAAGACATCAATATCAATAACTCAGGCTAGAATTTATTCTAACTACCTTTCTTCAGGAAGCACAAAGCCAAGTATATTGGAAGCAGCCCTCAGAGCTTCCTTCCAAGCCCCAACTTTCTGCCCATCTCCCTTGAGATACTCCTTAGGGTTCTTGAAAGGAGCTTCAAAACTTCCTTTCTGATTCTCCACATCAAATTTCTTGACTTTGTAAAAAACGGGTATCACACCATGACCACTTTTCTCCCTGCACTGCATTATCTTCCAGAGTTCCTCCAAGCACCAGGTGGAGTTGGCGTAGTTCTCCGAGAAGACGACGATGGACATCTTCGATTGCTCGATCCTCTCAAAGAGAACCGAGAGATCTTGACCTCGCCGGAGCTTCTCATCAAAGAAAGTATCGATGCCTTTCCGGTGTAGGGACTCACGGAGGTAACAAGTGAAAGTATTACGCGTGTCAGCACCTCGGAAGCTCACAAACACGTCGAACTGACGCTTGGAGGAAGATGAAGCAGAAGCCATTAGCCGAAGCAGCGTTTGGGAAAGACGAAGACTGTGAGCTGTTGAATAAGTATCTTTTCCACAAAACTTTATTATCTTTATTTACATCCAGCACAACTTTGTTGACTTTTCCAAAAAGGCCTGAGTTTTTGTCACTCACACTCGCTTGGGAGCCACGCTCCAATTAAAACCAAGCCCAATCCTTTCTTGTGACACACGCGCAGCAAAGGAAATATCCAAAAGAAAACCCACGTAAAATAAGGTTTCTTAGTAGAGAACTCTTGCTTGGAATGGTTACAAGCAGCTGTAGAAGCATGTGTAATTCATCAATCAATCCAAGAGAAGAATGGTAAAATGCTCTGTAGATTAACCATTCCACTCCTTGAAGAATACACATGCTTCTAAAGATGTCTATAACCGTCTCAAGCAAAAAAAATTCTCTGGTTAATCTACAGTTTTTCACTGTATTCTGAAAGGCAAGCCGATTCTCAGACACCGGGAAAAGCAACACATGTTTTATTTACCAAATGGATAGAGGCGTACAAAGCTTGGAGAGCCAATAGGCACAAGTTACTTAAGGATATGGCTATTGTGGCTTAGGAAATTCACTGCTTCAGTTATGTTACAGAATATGGCTTCCTCCTTTTACAAATTGCACCCTTCCGATTCCACTGCGCTTCCAAACTCACCTTTTCCGCTTCCCAAGCTCAAGACTTGTGCAGCCAGACAGCTTAAGCTTCACAATAGACCTCGAGTTCCTTACTCCGGATGGTAGTTTCTGAAGCCTTACGCAGTTCTCCAGATCCAGCGTACTAAGTTCACTGAGATTCTCCACTGAGAATGGAAGTTCCCTTATGGCAGTCCCAGCCAGATATAGCTCTTCCAGGTTTGGTGAAAAATCCTGAATATCCTCAAGCTCTGAGCAGCCAGACAAACTAAGAAGCTTGAGAGAAGTTAGATCGACCATGGAAGGCAGACTTCGCAAATGACAACAGTCTTTCATATTCAACGAAACAAGCTTCCCAAGATGAGTAATAGATGTGCTAACATCAATCAGACTCGTACACCCTTCGAGATCAATATGTTCAAGGTTCAGGGCTTCTGATAACACCAGGACATCAGTTAATTTTCTGGAGTGACTCAGATTGATTTTCTTTAGCTTCTCGAGATTCTGCTACAGCATAAATTAACCAAGGATGGGTCATCAGATGGCAAGCTTGAGAAATAAAATAAGTAGCTTAAAATACCATAACATGTCATTACTTACTTTCTTCCCTTCCCATAACTTCTCCATGTTGCTATACGGCATGTTTATCTCTACAAGGTTCTCAGGACTAAATTTCTGAGGCAAGTATCCCAGAGGGTAATGCTCCCAGTGAAGTAGCCTTAGCTCATCAGGCAAAGTGTCGAGGCCTAGTGGTAGACTTAGCTTGCACTGATTCCCAGAGGTGTTGGAACAATAAAACTTTAGCAATCTAAGTCTATACATATTATTAAACACAGTAGGTCTTAATTCACAGGTTAAGTCAGACGCATCCAGGAAGATTCCCTCAATCGCTTCTGTTCCCTGACGAAGACAATCACATAAGTAGGGTAACTTTAGCGTTATAAACGAAAACAATAAAGTTATCTGGAGTACTAAAAGAAATAAACACATGTCAACTTACTGAATTGTTTGTCAATACATCAATGATGTCGTTGGAGTCCCACAATCTGCTACGTTCGCATGGATCCATATCTTCTTCACGAACAATAAATCGACCCATGTCTTGAAAAGGAATAGGAATTTCTATCTTACCGTTCACAAGGCTAATGAGTGACTCATCAATGATATCACAAATTCCCAAATATGTAAAAAAACCGCAAGCGTCAAGTAATTGCACCACATGATCTTCGTTCTCCCCTCTTAAAAAACATGCAAGGTCCAAAAATATGTTCTTTGCGTTTTCGTCTAGTCCATCAAAGCTTCTGCGAAATGCTTCCTGAATCTTGGTTGGAGGGTTTATCCGCAAGCTTTGGAGATGTTTCTTCATATCGTTCATATGCTGCTTTGATACAGAGGAAACCAAAACCTTGAGAGCTAGTGTTATACCGCTGCTGCAGCTCATTAGCTCGGACACGATGGCACTTTCTTCTTTTAAATATCGTTTGCAGAGACGGAAAGATTCAAACTCGCCTAACTTTTGTATCTCGTATGGCTCTTTAACCTTACACTGCACAAGAACTTGTTTACTCCTAGAGGTTAATATGATTCGGTGACCACGAGAAAACCAGCTAAACCCTCCAACTACATATTCTGCATCTCTTGCATTACTCACGTCATCGAGAACAATGAGAATCGCTCTACTCTGAAACAACTCCCTCATGAAACTCGGTTTTGTATCAGAAGCGCCTATACATGGTTTTTCTTCTCTAAATATTTTAGAGAGGAAATCATCACGTATTTGCCTCAACCCTTTGCTCTGACACATACAATGAAAGTCTTGCAGAAAGTAGCACAAATCATATAGTGGAGCTAGTATTTCAAAAACTTCTCTAGCAATGGATGTCTTACCTATTCCTGCCATGCCCCAGATTCCTTCAATTTCCACATCTAAGGGCTGGGGGTGATTTAACAATGTTAAGATTCTAACCAGGTTCTTGCTATTTTTCGAATCTAGTCTGAAGCATGTGTTCCTTACAACTTTCTTGGCAAGCATAAACTGACTCCTGGAAAAAAAAAAACACAATACACGTTCGAATTAAGACACACTGATAAGATAACTCTGAATATTCCAAAATGTTACCAAGCACTTGGATATTTTCTATAAAAATTCAGAAAACATGTGCCACATTGTACATTGTACAAATACTAAGAGACATTTAGGAGAAGTCAATTTACCCCTTTGACCATTGATGTCCATCAATGGATGCCATATCAGTCAGAGCAGCCTTCCATTTCTGAATTCTGTCTGCCTGAACAGAAACCAAATACGACGGAAGTACTTGTTCCACGCGGCCTTCCCACCCACAAATGTCTGAAGGTGTTACCTTGAGATATACAGGAATAATTACAAGGTGTTTTGCTTTCCAATGTTCCATGACTGCCACCAAATGATCCAGAGACTGACTACTATAAGCAAAACGATTTGAAACTACCATAATACCAACACTGGATCTGTAAAGCATCTTCACATCTAGGTACTCTCTCTGAGATAGATTATATATCAAAGGAGTGACCCCTTGCTCGTGTAACTCTTTCAAGATGGCTTCAGTTAAACGTGTCTCGTCTTCATCAAGGTTGTCACTGCACGAGAAAATTAATACACAGTCTGCTTCTCGAGTCAACTCCCTCGCCTCCTTCAGGTATGTTATAACAGCTAGGCTGCGGAAAGGATTTTCCTTGGGTGTTATGCCACCGTAAGCCTCACAAGCAGCACGAAGTTGGCCAACAAGAGCCTCTGCGTTGCCTGAAGTCTGCCGCATGCAGAGGAAATCAATGGCGTCTTTGGCTGTGCACCCAAAGAGATCCAATGGACGCTTGCGTTGGTTAAGGAAATCGCAGAAAAAGAAGTACCAAGCATCATCTAGATTCATCACGTTAGGTGGTGTGATGATGGATTTCCTTGAAAGAACTGGATTGTTGATCACTGGACCTGAGGTTGATCGCAGACTTTGCTCACTAGTGAGTACCTCTCCCATAGAAGCATCCGCTTCCAAAACACTATTTTGATCTCCTCTCTTTGGTTGCTCACTGGCACTTTCTTTCTTTGGCTCGACCATCATCGCGGGCTCACCTGAAACTTCTACTCTTTTGCAACTGCAATACCTTCCCACCTTCTCTAGTACCACATTTAATTCAACGTCTCCTTTGATGATTAACGAGCCTGTCTGTGGATCCAGGGATATAAAATTGATTCCTAAACGTAAAAGCAAATACAAGAAGGCAACTCAGAACAGGGAAGCAAAGCAGCACTATTATCAAATACAACATCTTTAATATACATATTGACTAAACCGTTTCGAGACTACAAGCTCCTTACAGAAAAAGTATGACGTAAATAGTTCCAAATGGCAAATCACAAGTACAATTAGCGAGCAAGGAAATGGCACCTAATCCTAAAAGAAAAGATAACGCAAATCTAAGAAGCGTCCGTGATTGTTCTATCTCTGTATCACTTTTAAGAGCATGCATTGTCACAAAACCAAACCCGGAACTATAGTAGAGCAAGAAAAGCTTTTGTAAATTACCACTTAGTGCAGCGAGTTTCTTCATGACCTTCGTCTGCACGGACTTATTACCACCTATGTCCAGTTCCAAAACAAGCTGCAAAGATTCAATTTTAAGATTGGTGAAAAAGAAATAGAAAAATATAAAATATGTCGCAACCGAACTAGGAAAAGAACAAACCTTGGAACTCTTTTCAGGACCACCAGGTTCCTTAGGCAATGCATGAGTCACTTCGCTGATGAGACTGCTAGTACTCGGTCTACGAAACCCTAAATTCGGCGGTAATGGTGCGACAGCGCCGAAGAGAGGCAGCGATTTGGGAGACGAGGGCGGAGCGGAGAGAGACGCCGATCCACTGCTTTGGAGCGAGACATTTAGGGAGGAGAAGTTCGCCGGGATGGTTCCGGTACCAGTAGCGGCGACAAGAGCCGGTTCGGCTTTCTGGAGAAGCCACTCGATGGTTTCTCCGTCGGAGTTATGACCGAGCTCTCCGGTTAATTGAAAAAGCCTAGCGGCGCAAACAGCCGGCATCCTTATTCGCCGTGCTCCGGAAGTAGTCGCCGCCGGGGAGGATGAGGTGGTTGCGAGAGTGGATTTGGGGACGGTTGGAAGAGAAGAATCAAGTAGGTGCTCTCTGGCTTCGGAGTCGTCTTCGTCGGATAGATCCATTTTTGATATCTGACAAAAGGAGAAAGTTGAAGGAGTTTGGAATTAGGGATTGGAGAAAGGGGAAGAAAAGGCCATTGGCGGCTGTCTGTGTTTGTCTCATCAAAGGGGTTTGATAATGCTAAAGCTGGTGAACACTTTTTCGGTATGTGTATCTCTCTTCACTATTGCTAGTTTTTACCGGGTTAATTCAACAATAAACTTCAAATATTTTTTTTTTTTTAAATATTAGTACAATTTAATTCTAAATTTTAGTAATAATTAATTATAAACACAACTTTTATAACTAAATAATAAATATACACTAACAAGAAAAGATATAATATTTACATGAGCATAGAGAGTAATGAGCTAAGAACAAATTATATACTAACACAAATCCAAGTAACTAGAATCATGAGTTAACAAAAAAAATCATTAAAAATAAAAATAAATCCAATTAATTTTTGGTTTTACTAAAATTATTTTATGCATGGCCAAATTTAGTCATATTTTATCAAATAATACTGCTAAAATTATCATTAATTTATTTAGACATCTTGTAATAAATCAAAAATTCATATATCACATTTTTTAGTATTTGAATATTATTGTAATTTAGAATTTTAATCATCAATATTGTTTAGAAATCTTCTCATAATTTAAGTTTTTTAAAAAAAAAATACATATATCATAGTAAAATAGAATCCATGTTATCTTTTTATACAGGTCTATCATTTTTTAATAAAACCAAATCAATTTTTTTTAGAATGGAATGTCATGGTATTACATACTCAATTTTGAAAAATCACTTCTCATTTAGGTAGGTAGGCACGAATTTTCTTGTAGTTAATAGGTCTGAACTCTGAATTTTCTAAACTGTATCATGGCCAGCTTATTAATATCAACTTGTGATTAAATTTTGAAACCCTCAAAACAAACTGTCTATTACTCCTTCCATGGAGTAAAATGAAAACATTCAATACAATCACTTTAAACGTTTCTGCCACTGAAAAGAAAGAAATATACACGTCTAAATCTACTGCCTCTCTTAAAAACTTTTGTCCAATCACTCACTCGTACCCCCTTACAACTCGCATATGAAGAGGATAACAGAAAGCAACATTGAGGTAACCTGAAATTCCAAACGAAAAGAGATAGTGTTACTACAGAAATACTTCACAGTTTGACATAATATTCATCTGATCCCATCCCACACAACTCTAATACGCACGCATTTAAAAGGTTCCAAACTATTAGAATTCTGCAGTAGCTGAACAATACGTGATGCTTTTCATGATCTACAATGTCCACTTTCCACAAATAGGATGTAACCCGATGAGAAAATTATAGATCAGTATTTGATTCGGTGCCTTTGGTTGCGGAGTGGTCATTCGTGATGGAATCAGGAAGGAAGTTTTACCTGTAATTTAAATCTACAAGACGAGCAATCCATCCTCATACCAAAATTCTGAATTTTTCACTGGAGAAGAAACAAATCGATGTACAGTGACGCCTTCATCACTCAGCTTCGCCTCCCTCTTCTTCCTCTTTAAAGTGTTGCGCAAAGAATTCATCTAGTTGTCCCCAGTTTGGGATGTCTGATTCATTGGCATTGTCGGATGGTAACGATCGGATGCATTTGAGGATAAGCTCAACGTGAAGCTTCAGCCTGATTAAAACGAGACGCATGTTTTATTACACAGGTTAAATTGATTTATTGTTCAAAAAGAAGGATACAAAGCTACCTTTTCTTTGCCTCTGGAGAGCTTATCTCCAAGTTAGAAAGCGTTTGAGAAGTTTGTGTGTGAATAACTGAAATCACCTGCCTACAAAAAACATGAATATGTCTTAAGGTGTAACGTAAAAAATAATTGACTTTAGAAAGTTGCGTATATGCTTACCTGAAGATTGCTTGAACATCTGCTTCATGCAATGTCTCGGATAACACTCTATGAAGGTAGCCAACTTCCTGTAAAATTAAATGCACATTAAAACACATATTATTATCTTCCTAAGATTAGTGAACGAGAATAAATCACCCTTGTGAGTGGCCATGCAAACTCTTTAGTTTGTTTATTGGTGTCTGCCGGTCTATTCCAGCTCTCAACAACTTTAGGCAACCCATGAAGATGCGCCAACAGTCTTTCTCTCATTATCTGGACCAGTTTTGCGTATATTTCATCTCGATGAACCCTATAATCCTGAAACCGGCGACAAACCAGAATTGATGGAAATGTTGATTAAACCGCCATTCTAACACTTGCATCCTAGGATGAACAACTGTTTTGGATTTTGTTCAACTACTTCTATATCAGGCGTGCAACGACCTCTAAGACCTTACTACAACCTGTAAGAGTACAGAGAAAAAAGGCAGAAGTGAAAGAGAGAAACATACCTGAGCGACTCTATCAATCTCTACTGACAACAGTGGCTTTCTCGTCTCAGGTACTTTTGAAAACATAATTCTTCTGGATTCTAGGACCACAAAGAAAAAACACTGTTATGCAGGACTCACCATGCATGGAAAATGAGATAGAGATCACTCAAAACTAAATCATTGGGAAGCTAACAAATGGAGACACTAAGTTGGTCATCTTAGACCAATCAATTCAGACATGTCGAAACACCCCAACAACAGAATAACCATCATCAGCAAGCTCATATTTTGGGCACCAAGGTGAGGAAAGAAATGCTTGGATAGCACCACGTAAAAGACTTATACAGAGGAGAATCAAATGATGCCAATACATTATTAATTCCACCAAAAATAATATAACTGCAACAGTCAGAAAATGACAAAATATCACCTACCAGGAATAATAGTGTAAGTGAAGTCGATTACTTGACTTGCAAGTGCCAAGTGTTTCGCCTTTATGGACTTCAAACCAGAAACCTATAGCACGAAAATGTCCACTCAAACGTTCAATATTAAAGCAGATCACATCTGTTTTGCGTAAACAAGAAGTAAAATTTTATGCCAAAAAGTTAATTCCAAAAGACAACTGCCTAGAAAACTCAATAAATTAATTAGTAACGACCATTATTATTTTCTACATTTAGGCATATTTTATACCTGCATAGCCCCAGCACCCAGAACAAGTTGGCATGTCCTAGTGTTGAAAAATCTCAACACTTCAACAACACGAAGAACAACTTCCGAGGACAAAGCTGGCAAAGAATTATTCATATCAATGTATTCAGACATCATCTTGAGTAATATTAACCCACTGCAGACACAAAAGGAATTGCATCAGCATAAGCAAAATTTACAGCTGGGACAGCAGCTAACCTAAACATAAGGAATCAAACCTATCAAAGGGTACATATAGATAACATTACAATGCATAAATTACAAGACAAAATGATATATAACATTACAAAGCATAACAAGAAAACTAACCTGTTTACCATGTGGTAACCAACTCCTTGATAGAAAAGGTTAGATTTTCCGTGGGCCTTCTGATGACTTTGATTATTCGCAACTGAAGAATTACCAGCCTTGCTTCTTTCAAGAGACTCAGCTGAAACTGAGGATTTACTAACTGCAGGACGTTCACTAGATTCAGAATTTTCATTTCTTAGTTCAGTATTTTGATCTTCAGTTCCTGAAGTAAGAGACCCATTAGGAGTGAGCGGGTTTCCGTGGTATGGTGCATCATCAACTTTCCTAGAAATCAACTCCTGGGATGCGAAAAGAGAACTGATTATGGACTGGAATTCTTCGGGAACATCCACCTCTTCCCATGTTTCTTGATCAAGGACAGCTTTCAGTTTTGTCATCTACAGCAAAGCAAGATAAAACTTAGATCAACTACAAGAACATTTGATGATTAAAGAAGTTAGATGGTACAATAATTACGGAAAATGCATCTATGGGATGAAGTCAATATAGGTCAACCTTACTCTGTTATCAACCCTACAAAGTATATAGATGGCTTTGGGCATATTGCTCTTAGTATAATTATTTTCTCCCACTTTTTTTTTTGTAAGCCATCGAAGTAAACAAAGATGTAGATATCCATCCTTTCTGTAAAACTTCTAGAGGTATATACAGAGACTAACCCGAGCTTCGTGCTGGGAATCTACAAAAGCTTTGGCTTGTGATTGCAGCGTCCCACGAATACTAGATCCCAACCGTCCGCCAATCTGATAATTTCCATAAAAATGTCACTCAAGAACAAGCAATGCAATTTCTTATCTCTTTTATAAAAGAATCTTTCGGAACAAATACCTTTTCCGTAGCTGTTATAAATTCTTGGGTGAGATCATAAATGCTCATGAACTCCTGCAATTTCAATTTTGGATGAAGAAGAGCACGGACACCTAGTAACTTTGCCCATCTAGCATGCGTAACCTCACAGGCCGCAAAGACAGCTTCTGTGTTTTCTCTCAATACATCGGCTCTTTAAAAAATAAGAAAAATAAAAACCTAATTTAGTTTCAAGTATCACAAAGGCTTCTGTGAGAATAAATAAATAAACCAGAAAACCTGAAGTTTCTTGACATGTTTATCAAGCTTGATGCGTCGCTTGATTTTCTCTGCAATGGAGAAGCCTTGGAGGTAGCCTTACCCAATGGAGAAGACACTAATGGCTCGCCTTGGAAACCTGTTTCCTGGATTGATTCGGCCGCTACAGCACCAATAGCAATTGCAGCTGCAACGGAATCAGCTGCATAATGTCCATCGATATTGCAGAGGATCCATTCAATTGCTTTTTTCACTTCCGAAGCCCGGACGAGATGTGCCTGCATTCACTAAATGAAATGAAATCATTTTACATCTTAATCAATCATCTAACTGCTTCAGAGGGTGAAACGTTCCAAGCCTCAGTAAGGAAGATGTATCAAAACCGAAATAAAGATGCTGCCAACGGTGTAACATAAAAAGACATATATGCCGTAATTCCTATAGTGCTTGCTTAAATAATGAAAATTTCATAATAGATGCATATATTACCTGAACAATCCTAAATATAGCAGTTAAGAGATTAACAAATGCCTCCGATGATAGAGCCCTCAACTTGCTCGCGAGAGATACGCCACCACCTGTATACGCACTAGGAAATAAGAATGGATTCTGGAGAGACAAACAACAACAGAAGTAAAATACATTATCCTAAGATAAGGATAAAATATACTACTCCTAATAATAATTTTGCAGCCAACATTTTTCATCAGTTGACTAATTTCCATATATATTTACGTCCCACCCGGGTCTCAGATCAAGTTACTAAGTTGGAGAACAAGAAACAAGCATACGTAAATATACAGTATTTTTCAAGTAATAAACTTATGTTCAACTATGTATCATGCATAAACTAAGTAACATGAAAATCTTCATACATAGTAACAGTTATAATCTCACCATCAACATCTACTGAGCGCTCCCCATGTGAAAAATCAGATTCGAGCGATCTTGCAACAAGAATTGGAAGCAGCTCGGCAACTGCGTTCTTGATTGCATTTTTCATTGCAGAAGTTAGTGCCTCACGATACATCCTTAAAATTGAGGGGAATTTTGCCTACGTAAAACAGTTCAAAGAAAAACAAAAGAGAAACTGAATTCAGACTAACAATTAATACGAACCAACAATAATGACCAGAGACAGCATTAACGAAGAAATTGAAACGAAAAACAATTGTCAACTTCAGTGCTAGCATGTGTTGAAAATAATCAGAACCGCCACTTACCGTTCTTAGCAATCCAATTACTAAAGGAAGAAGCCGATCACATAAGGTAGACGTATCTTCTTCTTCTAGCTCAACCTGAAAAGGTGGAAGATTAAAATTTAGAGTCAGGCTGGATATTTTTCCACTTATTTTCTGATTATTCTACCGTTTTTCACAGCTAAAGATCTATTCAGTTTTACACCCACAAATTTAAGCTCCACATAGTACAAAAAGCTCCCAATTTTCTTTTTAATATGGATTTGTATCGGATAAGACTTACTTCATAACCGATCTCCCCGTTAGAAGATATGGATCCCCGTTTTTTTGCTGCAGATAAAATCAGTAGATCTATTTCCCCAGTATTGTGTATTGAGATGCGCATAAATTCAACTGTGAGAATACTACAAAGAAAAAAATCAACAAAGCCATTAGCCAAAAGATCAAATCAACAAATAAAAGAGAGTAATAGAGAGACAAAAATTAGAAGGTGAACTACAACTGTGACATACTAAATCTTTACGAAACAGTACAACTAAAGAAAACCAATATACTAAACATTTAATTGACACACGTGCCTACAGGTTGTAAAATGAACAACACCTTCGAAGTTCGAAGGTAGTTAAATATGAATAAATCTACGTAATGAAGATCAAAGTACATTCAATTGAAAACCATAAGTTGAGGAGGAATGTTAAGAGTTCATAAGTTATGACTGATTACTCAGACTCAAAAGATGTTACAAGCCTGGGTGCTTTCATAATAATCACACTGAAAAATGTACCACATGCAATGATTGGTTTACAGAAAGAAACAGTGACGTTTGCAGATTACAGAGCTAGTATTTGCTATGAATTAACCATAGCGGCCAATGAATGCAATAGAAGGAAAAACAGAGCTGCAACTTCCTGTAAGCATTTCACAAAATATCAACTGCCTTCCCTATCTGCGAAAATCCAAGAGGCCCAACAACAAAACTAAAAACGTAATCACTAGATCAGTAGTAGTTGGCTGGTTTGGTAAGGTACGTGGCACAATTAACATAAAATCCGACTGGATCTAAGTGTGTCACATTCTATCCACAAATTTAAGAAACAGTTCACTTTACTGCCGTTAAAACAAAGCTAACACAATTTAAACGCTTCTCCTAAAGAGCAGTACAGCCAAACTGAACACAGACTACGTTAATCAGCTATCATAGCCTCAAAAGAGACGCACCTGTTAATGGATTCTATAGAAGTAGTGACATGATCTCGAAGATGACGAAAGCAGTGTAAACCAGTTAGCTCATCCCCAGCCTAAAAAGGATATTAAAACAAATTTAGCTTTTTACGAAAAATCACCCTAACCATCAAACAGTACCCGCACATCAATCACAGATTTACTTACCAACAAGTTCTGGAGATCGTCAGTTATATCCAACGCTCCAGCACAATCTCCGGACTCAACAAGCTGAACAATAAAGAATCAAACTTCTATCAAGAAAAAACGAGGAAACAAACAAAAGCAGCTAACTTGGCACTACTCTAACCGAATCAGTCAGAAAACAATTGAGCAATCTGCAGACGCAAAATGCTGAACAATAAAGAATCAAACTTTTATAAAGAAGCACACAGAAGTAACTAACTTGAAGCGAAAAAAACATACCAATTTGAGTGCAGAGAGAGCTTGGTTAACATACAAAATCACCCTCAATTTACGCTGCAGCTCCAACATATTAATCCTCGTCGAGCTCAGCTCCTGAATCTGCCGAGCAGAATCCACCAGATTCCTATCCAAAAGCCGGATCGTCTCTTTCAACTCACGGATCCTACTACACCCCTCAACAATCTTCACATTCAAATCCTGCAACTGCCCCTGCGCCTCGAAGAACGAATCAGACCTCACCGAGATCTCCTTCACAAGATGCATCTCAACCACATCGAGATACTGCGACAACTTCTCCTGAAGCGCTAGATTCTCCGTCAACGTCGAGAAAGGACACGCGGAGCGAAATGTAGCTCCGTCCTCTAATGCAAAATCCTCCTTGAAGTAGAGCGAAGGGACCTCACGGAGACACGAAGCTAGACCTGACACGTGGCTCTCCTGATCGAATCCGGAGCTCTCTTCCTTGGCGTGGTTGATGATATCCTCGAATCTGTTGTGAGAGTCGGAGATCGAGGAGATGTATCCGTGGAAGTCGGATCTGGTGAGGTCCGAGCCGGGGAGCTTTGTGGAAGCGACGGGGGCGAACTCGGAGGGAGCTACGGAGGTTGAGGATGACCACCAGCCGACCCAGGAGGCGTCGGAGCCGTAGACGCCGGATTTGCCTCCGTGTGGATTGTTGAGGATCGAGGAGAGGCTTTGGCTACTTGCATCGGAGATGGATTTGGTTAACGATGAGGGAGAGGGAGAGGATGGTGATGAACGGGCGAGATCTACGCTGGATCGGTTGCTGTTGGCGATGGACCTTCCGGTTAAGGAAGGATGCGAATCCATAAGATCTCTCACGAAATCGAAATCATGAACTTTGAGAAGTTGAATTTCGGAATCGGATTAGAGATTTGGAGTGGATCGAATCGGAATTGTAGTTCTCTTTGTGAGAGTTTGGATCTGGAGAGAAGCAATGGAGTTGTTGAGGACTGAGGAAGCCCCTATGGGTTCGAGACTCGGTGAGATGGTTCCAGGGGTGGTGGTGGTGAGCTATGCGGGTTCACTGCGAAGATTTAATCGACGGTGATTTAGGTATCCACGTCATCTACGAAAAAAATATTATGTTTTGTAAATCCGATTGAATCTTATGTGCATTATATTTGTAATTTGTTTCACTCTAATGACTCTATAATATACTTTCCATTAGGATATTTGTTGACTGTTTCTGTTTTGTAAATCTCAATGTATATAGTATAAGACTGGTTCTTCATTATTAATCATCAATCTTGACAAAAGCTTTGGTATGTTTCCTTGTTCTGTATAGTGGTGGGTCTCCTCTCTCCAGCAGATTAATTATCTCATTATGGTGCTTCCACGTTACGTTTCATTGACAAAACTGAACTCCGTACCAAGATGGACCTGTGAAATGAAGTAAGCTTGAGATCAACATTCATGTTTTGGTGATGTACTATCCGTAAAATCATCAGTCGTGGAGTAAGAAGAAGCAAGTAGTGAAAATATTTATTGAAGGGTCTGGAAGTTATACGTAATACAAATCAGGATTAAATCAATTTGATTGTCTTCATAAAAATATCATCAGGATATCTCCCTCCCCTTCGGCTCCCGCCGCATGGTGCCATTGTACATGAAGACTATAATCGATGAACACACTGCCAAGATCAAGTTTTGATCTCTCATTCTTGTGAATATGAAAAGATGTCTCACACCCAAAGACTCAAGTGATTGTTAAAAACATTTTTACCAGTCTAAACCATTTCTCAAATATCAGCATTTCTTGAGCACTCGTTGACAAATCATTGATAAGCCTAACCGTGAGATCAAACCCAAAGTTACCAAACTTAAAGCTCCAGAATCAGAAGTTTTGATATCATTATGTTGGGGAAAATACGTGCAGCGGAATGTAAGATCTTATTCCCCTAACTTTGTGTGAATTTATGAAAAAAAATACTTTGACAATAGCATGATATAAATAAACAATACTAAATGAGACAAACATTTTTTTTACGTAGAAAAATCTCTTCAATATGAGAATGAAAAACCTATGAATCGTAATCCACTCAAAAATCCATTATATAAATGGGTATGAATGCAATTACGTCCTCCATGTACATAAAACTCTAGATACAAAGTGTTAATCCAACACAATAACTACAACAATAAGAAAGCAACCCCAAAAGTTTCAAAACCGGCACAACTCTAACTCAAAACGCCGATGTAGCTATTATGATTCTCTTAGGGAGCTTGACCAAAGAATGCTTAAGGAGAGCACACAACTCAAGTACTCGTGTTGATATCCGGCCACAAAGGATTTCGTGAGATAGTGGATGACCTCAGAGAGAAAGGGATTAGCGTGTACTTCATCAAACCTCTCAAGTGTGTTCCACTTACAAGTGGAGCACAATCAATCTATCTATCCAATGTCTTCCAAGGAAATTACAGCAAATGGAACATCATCAAAAAGACAAGAGCAGAAATTAACCGAAATAAAAAAGGGCCAAAGATCAGAAATGTCAATTGGAACAAAATGTTAAGAAAATGGATATTGGAAACCGGTATGTTCTAATTGATATCTTTCTTGACTTAGTTACAATGAACTTATGTATATGTATATATATATATATGTGTGTGTGTTTGGCAGGTCTGACACAAAGTTTGAACTAACACCTCATGGAAAAGAGATACTTAGTAGAGATGAGTAAGTCTCGTAGAGATCAGTTTGTTTGAAAATCTTACTCCTCTTATATTCTTCTCTTTTTTAGATCTATTGACTTTACTGATACCATCGACCAAGTCTTGAAAGCATATAGCAAGCAAAATTTTGTAAATTGTAGACATTTTGCAATCAAAAGTGCATTGAAGCGCTAGCAGATGTAAAAGACCACGATCCTCGTTAGACTCACAAGGTAAGAGGTTGTTTTGTAACTTTGGTTCACTGAGTCACTAGCTTCAAAAAAAAAATTGTGCAGATTTTGTGTGCATCAGAAGACAAAGTTCAAGAGACAAAGCTGATCGGAACTACGCCCACAATCATCCTGAAGGTAAATGATCTTCCGTGTCATATACTTGTAAGATGTGCCCATTTGATTTCATGGATTGTCTCTAATGGATTGAAGGTTCAAGACGATAGACATCTTCCAATTGGGCAACGAGAAAAGCGAGACACGTTTGAAGTAAAATTTTAAATATATATATAATTTTCATAAAAAAAATTCTTATTTTATGTAATACTTTTATATAAGTAATATGTGAATATAATTGATTATGGTAGTATAATAATTATATCATTTATACATTTAAAATTTTAAATATAAACAAGATATACATGTATTTATATATTTCCGGATCGGATCGGATATCTGCTATCCAAAATTTTACTATTTGGTATTTGATTCGACTTTAATGGATATTAATTTTTAATATTTTGATTTGATTCGAAAGTTTACAGATATCCGAAATTTTCGGTTCAGATCGAATCGAAATGAATAACTAATTGAATCAAATTTAACGGATAAAATGTTCAGCCTTAAATATGACATATACAAAACCGATTTTGGTGGTGTAGACATATTTTTCTCACTGTCTTTATTGTATTTTTTTTTTAATTATACTATAGTTTGTTATATGATAATGGCTTTATAGTTGATATTTGTTTCTTTTTTGTCATAAGTTCGGTAAGTCGAGATGACAAAATATTAATGGTAATTTCCTCATTTTTACCAAACATGTTTCTCTTTTTTTATATAAGGGAGTTTTTTTTTTGTTTCCCAATAAAATCACTGTGTTTTGAATCTTCCACTTATATTCTTATTTTGTCAGACTTGTCTATTGTGGTCACGGCCTCATCATTTCGTAGCACTTTTGTTCCCCTGGTTTGGTTCTTCGGTTGGGAGGAGAGAGTGATTTTGTTGAAATTTGGCTGCTTAAACGGCTATCTTTCTGAATTGACTGCTGCTGCGTGTTTAATTAAACTTTGGTCTTGGTTCTTATTGGCCACCGGTTTTGACGCTTCTTTTGCTTTTTTCTTTAAGGGTGGAGTGAAAAGAGTAAAGAGTTCACTTGTTGGATGGGACTATAATCTGTTGTTGGAACTTTTCAAAAGAGATGGAATGGGGACTATGGTTGCTAGGTATGCATACACATTTCTTTTGAGTCTTTATCCTTCTTAATAGTGACCGTATTGACTTTTATGTTGCATTGTCCAGAGTGATGTGTACGCAAGAACCAGAGATGCCAAAGTGGATGATCTTGCAGGACCCTTGGAGAGATGTGGAATTCTGGGCATTTCTATCTTGTTCTCTACAAGGCTGATGAGAGACTCATAAATGAGACCATATATTCCTAAATCTGTAGAAGAACCGCAACCATCAAGGATGTTCACCACATGATCTTTATTCCCCCCTCTGAAAAAAAATGCCAGGTCCAAAAATATGATCTTCTCGTCATCATCTCGTCCATTAAAACTTATTTTAAATGCATCCAGAATTTTGATTGGAGGATGTTGACGCAATCTTCTCAGATGTTGTTTCCCATCGTGAACGAAAGCCTCGTTCCTCTTAGCTTTAAGTTGGTTTCGGAACTGAGTGGCAAACAGACATCTCTGACGATATTCTTGGCCAGATTAACCTCATACCTGCACAGAGAAAACATAAGAATCAGAGACATTTACCACACTATACAAATATAAAATATTGCAAACAGAGAGAAATCAATTTACCCCTTCTTATACGCATACCCAATGATGGAAGTTAATTCGATCATAGCCGCCCTCCATTTCAGAACTTGGGACGCCTTGACTGAATTCTTAAGTCGTGAGAATGCTTTTCCAAAAGAGCCACTTTTTCCCCTGACGTCTGAAACACTTAAGGGTCAAGGGTCAGAAGATATACGTAATACGAACCAGCATTAAGTTTATCTGATTGTCTTCAAAATAGCATCAGAAGCCTACCTACTTACATGGAAGTCAATGAAAGTGTCAAATGTATTACCTTATTAACGGTTTGTTTCCAGAGACACACTGTTCTCCTTTCCTTTTCTTAAGCCAATTTCAATAACACTCAATAGTCGAATAATGATTCCATATGCTCCACTGGATCCATGCAAGAGACTGGACGTTTGGCACTAAGTGTGGTATCACATTTCGCGTATACCCATCTATAGTATAAATACAAAAACCTCGCCTAAGACTAATTTTACCTCTGCTATACACATAATGCTCGAGAGTTGAGATAAATGAAAATGACTTACACTGATTCTCCATTATCAAATTATCAAAGCTTCACAACTCTTTTTTTTTTAGACAAAGCTTACTCTTCTTCCTGCTCTGTACCAGTGACGTCTTTACCACAGGTTGCTTGTCTTGCCTCAGAAACGGAGAGTCGTCTGGGTTTCTCGGTTGATGTTTCCACGCGCTTATCTGATGGTTGGCTCATACCAAATGAAGAAACTCCTTGGATACTCTCGGAAGGAACCGAAGATGCGGTTTTGTGTTTTAACACCCATGTCGGATGATCAAAAGAACAACTAGGACCCACTGCACAGTTTCCAGTGCGAACATAAGATCTGCACAGACGTTTTACCTGTGAAAAGAGTTGGAAAGGAATTAAGGAAAGAAATCACTAACATAGGGAACCTGAGATAAGAACAGACATCAGGTTCAAGCTCTGAACCAATTCGTTGGACCAGTTTAAATGTATGATGAGGTTGAAGGAAGCAAAATTAAAATCTGTAACTACTAGCTTTTACCCGCCACAATATGAGGCCATGAGGCTCAATGAACCCTCAGGGACAGGGGTTTTACCTTAGAAAAGTTTTTTACTGTAGGGACGCTCATTTCTCTCTTCCTTTTTCTTATGCTTAAAATGACAATTTCAATAACTCCCTTCAAGCGACATCTCTTATACGGTGGTGCCACATGATCAATGCTAGAAAGCCCCCCTGGATCCATGGAAGAAGAAGGACGTTTTGTGTTTAGAAATGTAGTGCATGTTGCATCGGTGATTAAATAGACTCCACATCTCTTCACTGTGCAGCTATCACTTAGAAGCTGGTTCTCCCAATTGACAGGATGGAATTCAAAAGTAACTGAATCAGACAGGAAATCATGGTTAACGGCTTCAGCATTGTGCATTTTAACACTCCCAAAAACAAACATATGATCCCTTTGAACGGTGGTGGGTTCTTTTGGAGCCCAACAATGGAAAATTCTCTCTAGTCTAGGTGAGAGGTCTATGCCGCTCTTCCTGCATAAACACTTGATGGCAAAACCAGTAGTGTTTCTATAATTTTCCCAAAATTCAACCACTACTGATAAAGCAAAGCCTGAGAGAGTCATTAACATGCCAGGAGCTAGCTGTATCCTTACAGAAGAACCAACTTGAAGATTAACCGAGGATTGGTGGCCACCAGAGGCAGGTATACAGATGCTGAATGCAGGGGCGTTGATGTGTTCCTGTTCCAGTGAAGCCTGAAAATATCATATATGCGAAATGTGAGTCTTAAAATGCATGCGAGAGATACAGAAACAGAATAGAGAGAACACCTGCAGAAACCCCTTGGCCATGCCTTCAACACTATCAAGAGACTTTCTTATATATTTTCTAACCACTTTTGGGGACAGATTAAAGCAATTACTGAACGTGTAGTGCCTTGAGAACTGCTAGAAACTCGATGGAAATGATTCGAGAGACACACAACCATGGGCGTTCAAGATTACTAGACTTCTAGGAAGCTCAGGTAATGATTTGAGGTTTTTGCAATGCCGCAATCTAAGGCTATGTAGTTTACGAAACTCCTTGAAGCTTTTAGGAATCTGACTGAAAGAGTTTCCACCAAGATCTAGTCTCATCACCGATGCAAGCCAGCATATATCTTCAGGTATATCCACCAGGTAAGCATTACAAAGGGAAAACGATAAGAGCGCATATAGTCTTGACGCCAGTGAGTGTAAAATGGATGAGGGGTACGGAATAACAGTGACCCGTGTCCAGATTTCTTGTGGTATTCCGTTGTTTGATAGATACTCAAATGCTGGTAAGAATTCTTCTACAGCTTCTCTGCTGAAACAAGAACCGTGAGTAGCTGATCTTAGTTGCAAATTATCCAAGTTCAGAAGGGTTTCAGAGCCGTCTAACCTTGATTCTTGAATATCAGAGTGAAGGTTTATGGACACAGATTCTTCCATGGTTATCCTTTTGCTAGGAAATTGTGAATCTTGTAGAAATAATGCATCAAGAACTGGAAGGCTCTTCAGATTTGAACAGCCAGACAGCTTAAGTGTCATCATGGCTTTCAAGTTACTTATCCCGGGTGGCAGGTGCTGAAGACTTTCACAATTCTCCAGATCTAATGTAACAAGTCTAGTGAGATCCCCGATTGACGACGGGATTTCTCTAATAGCAGTTCCAGCTAGATACAGTTCCTTCAGGTTTGATGAGAAATCCTGAAGATTCTCGAGCTCTGAGCAGCCAGATAGATTAAGAACCTCAAGAGATTTTAGATGAACCGTGGTAGGCATAACTCGCAAACGAGAACAGCTTTTCAGACTCAAGAAAGTAAGCTTGTGATGATGAAGAATAGATGAGTTAACCTTGACCAGGCTCGTACAACCTTCCAGATCAATATGCTCAAGGTTCATGGCTTTTGAAAGCCTTGGGAATTTAGTCAATTGTTGAGAGTGGCGCAGAATGATCCTCTTTAGCTTCCCAAGATTCTGATTACAGCACGAAAAACCAAGATGAGTCATCAAGTAAATGCTAATTCCTTCATTTATACAGCAGACTGCACCATAATATCAAGACATACCTTTGTTCCTTTCCATACTTTTGTCAGGTTGCTATATGGCATGTTCAGTTCTACAAGATTTTTTGGATTGAAGTTCCGAGGTAACGATCCAAGAGGAAATCTTTCCCAGTGGAGTAGGCGTAGCTCATCAGGCAAATAGTGAAGGCCTTCAGCTAGACAAACCTTGCAATGATTTTCAGAAGTTGGACAGTGGATCTTGAGCAATCTAAGTCTATACATCCTCTCAAACGCAGTAGAACTTATATCAAATGTCAAGCTAGATTCATCAAGAAATATTCCTTCAATTGTTTCTGTTCCCTGAAGAAATTAACAAAGAAGTTCAGAAACATCAGTTTTTTTCTAAGAGAAGAAAAGAACTTCAATCTTTTGTTTAAATAGAACAAATCAATTGTACATTTTCTAAGACTTACTGTATTATGTGTCAGGACACCAACAATGTCACGAGAATCCCACAATCTGCTACGCTTGCCTGCCTCTTCGTGTTCTTGACAAACAACAAATCGACCCGCGTCTTGGAAAATGTTGGGCATTTCTACCTTGTTATCCACAAGGCTGATGAGAGACTCATCAATGAGACCATGAATTCCTAAATCTGTACAATAACCGCAACCGTCAAGGATGTTCACCACACGATCTTTATCCTCCACTCTGAAAAAACATGCCAGGTCCAAAAATATGCTCTTCTCATCATCATCTCGTCCATTAAAACTTATTTTAAATGCATCCAGAATTTGGATTGGAGGATATTGACGCAATCTTCTCAGATGTTGTTTCACGTCGTTAATAAATTGCTTTCGAATAGACAAACCTAAGACTCGCAGAGCCAATGGATTGCCACTAGCGTAGTCCACCAGCTCCGATATCAACGACATTCTTCCTTTCCAATTTTCTTTAGTAGCAAACTTGCCACAAAGGTTCAACAGACGCAGGCTTGGATAGCTTCTCTATCTCGTAAATCGCTTTGGCGCTACATTGTACAAGAACTTGCCTATTCCTCGATGTTAAAATGATTGTATGTCCACCAGAAAACCAGCCAAACCCTCCAACCAAAACTTCTGCATCTTTGGCACTACTCACACCATCAAGAACAATCAGAAACTTTTTACCGAGGAACCTATCCCTTGTGAAGCTTAGTTTTGTATCACATGCGTCTATGAAAACTTTTTCTGCCCCAAATATTTTCGAGAAGAATTCATCACGCAAATAACTCAGCCCTTTTGTCTGACACATTAGATGAAAGTCAGGCAGAAAGTAGCACACGTCATATTGCTCAGCTTGTGATCTGAAAAATTCTCTCGTAATGGTAGTCTTCCCTATCCCAGCCATACCCCAAAGTCCAACAATCTGTGGTGCTGAGGGTTGAGAACGATGCAGCAGAGACAATACACTTTTCAATGAAAGCCTCGTTCCTCTTAGCTTTAAGTTGGTTTCGGAACTGAGTGGCAAACAGACATCTCTGACAATATTCTTGGCCAGCTTAACCTCATCCCTGCACACAGAGAACATCAGAACATGGACATTTACCACACCATCCATATATAAAATAATGATAGAAGAGCGAAATCATTTACCCCTTTATATACTGATATCCATTGATGGAAGTTAATTTGATCATCGCATCCCTCCATTTCAGAGCTTGGGAGACCTGGTCTGAACTCACAAGTCGTGAGAGTGCTTTCCCAAAAGAACCACGTTGTCCCCTGACGTCTGAAACACTTACTTTAAAAAACACAGGAATAAGGACAAGGTCACTTAATTTCAAACGGTCCATGATTGCCACAAATCCATCCAGGGACTCTCTGGAATGAGCAAAGTTCATCGAGAAAATTATAACACCAACTCGTGCTATGTGTAGCATCTTCAGATTTTCAGTCACAGTGCTCTGTTTCATGTCATATCTCAAAGGGGTAAAGCCACGGAGACACAGCTCGTTGAAGACGTAGCTAATGAAGTA
>JABAYD010013242.1:0-11613 GCA_014822095.1 Diplotaxis tenuifolia
ACCTTTTCAACCTAGCATAATCATATAGGATTGCATATTTTGTGTTCCTTAGCTCCTCGTGATTCGATCCCTAAGTACTACAACTGAACCTCTTATTTGAGAGAGTAATTCACTCCTTAGGGTAATTTGAGTGATATCAACCGGCGAGCTGGCAAAAGCACAGCTAGCTCGCTGATCGGCGAGCTGGTACAGATGCCTAACTCGCCGACCGGCAAACTGGCCAAAGCTCAGCCAGCTCGCTGCTCGGCGAGCTGGAACTTACATCCAGCTCGCCGACCGGCGAGCTGCCCAAACCGTCCATTCCAATGCCAGCTTAGCGAAATCACATTGTCCGCATAAACCGGACGCGATGCCTACGGTTCTTGACTCGATCACACTCCAAACCGCAACCGGAACATCTCCCGTTTTGTCCTGATCCGTATTGTCATTGGAACTTTACGATAAAAACCGCTAAGACTTGTTTTCTCGTAAAAGACTCGAGTAAGTCGTATGAAACAGTAACGGTTAAACGAAACACCTAAGGTTATCAAACTATACGACTAACTCGGGGAGTTCTTTAATAATGGCATCGTATTACGGAACGATCTCGTCTAAACTCGTAAAAAGGATTAAAATCGTAAAATGGCCTGAAAGGTCCTAAAACGTAACAAAGGCCCACTTGCGACTTGGATGAAGTCCAGCCCGATAATATGCTGACGGATTATCTATTAATTGCATGAAGGGAAAAATTTCAAGTTTGAAGATAAGTAGAAGTTTTACGAAGATAAATATGGATGATCGAGATAAATGGAAGATTTTTGATAAAGGCGAATCAGCGAGGAAAAGGAAAGACAAAACCGCCTAGAAGAGAGTATATAAAGACAAGGTCAAAGCCAACAAGAGAGGAATAATTTTGCAGAGCTTTCACCATACCAAAAACTTAAGGAAATTTAGGTAATTTTCCGTTTATTGTTATCGAGCTGCGTCTCAACTAGGGTTTAGTCTAGGGTTGCTAGAACTAGGATACTCGCCGTCAGCTCTTGTAGCCAAGGCTCATTCTTGTTGTACCGCTTTTACGCAAATCCGGGATAAGAACTTTTTTGCCTTCCTGTGGGAACCGAAATTCACCCTTGTCAATTTCCGTAAATTAAGGAACTTAGGGAAAACCCTGATTTCCCAGATGACCTGGATATCTGCAGAACCGCACACAAGCAATCAAGTTAACGATGCGAATAAGTAAAAGATGTTAAAAATGAGATTGAGAGCAAGAAGGTGTCTTATTCCGGATTTGCGTAAGAACGGTACAACAAGGTAAAAGCCTTAGCTGCGAGAGCTGACGGCGAGTTTCCTAGTTCTAGAAATCTAAGCCTAAACCCCTAGTTAAGACGCAGCTCGATAACAAAAACGGAAAGTTGCCTAAATGCTAAGTTTTGGTGGTGAGAGCTCTGAAAGTCGTATATCTTCTTCTGTCCTTGGCCTTTTGCTTATATACTCCTTCCTAGGCGGTTTGATCCTTCCTTTTTGCCCCCATTCAAGTCTATCGGAAATCTTCCATTTATCTCGATCTTTCCATTTATCTTCGGAAATCTTCTATTTATCTTCTTTCTTGACATTTATCTTCAAACTTGACATTTATCTTCAAACATGACATTTATCTTCAAACTTGGAATTTATCTTCAAACTTGACATTTATCTTCTTTCTGCGAGTAAATGGTCAAACCGTCATTGTATCTTTGGGCTGGATTTTGTCTAAATCTTGATTAGGCTTTTATCGCGTTTTAGGACTTTCCGAGCTGTTTTGCGATAAAATCGTTTTACGACTGTAGACGAGATCGTTTCCTGATACAATGCTTTTCAGATAAGATGTCTCGAGTTAACCGTGTAGTTTGACAATATACAAAGATTCGTCTAACCGCTGCCGCTTTAAACGATTTACTCGAGTTCTTACGAGAAAGCGAGACTTTACGGTTTTTCTCGTAAAACTTGATTGTTAAGACGGATCAAGATGAAACAAGAGATGTTCCGATCATGGTTAAGAGCACAATTGGGTTCAAGGGACGTACGCTTCATGTCGGGAGTGCGGGAAGAAAGGCTCGGGACTGACAGCTCGACGTACGGCGAGCCGAACCTGGTTGGTTCAGCTCGCCGTGCGGCGGGCTGGTCCAGGACTAACCAGTTCGCTGTACGGTGAGCTGAACCGGCTGGTTCGGCTAGTCGTATGTCAAACTGGTTTGGTCGAACCTGATCGTAGTGTGGCTGATGCGGTTTTGGCGGTTCTTCGCTTAACTTGGGCAATCGTGTAATCGGAGAATGTTTTGTTCGTTCTTCTGAGATGACAATTTCCAAATTTCGCGCGGATTTCCTCAGTTCGGAAAGTCCTTAGAGTTTCGTAAAACAAGTTCTCGTATTTTACAAAATGTAGTTTTATTTTTGCGGAAAGTTTTGGTCATTGATTCCGCCGTACCGATTTTGACCCCAACAATTAGCCTCCCAGTTCGTAAGAATCGTAGAATTCTTGTGAGCGGTTCGAACTTGTTTCGCAAGTTTGGTAGAATTAGGCGGAACTTTAATGGCCAAATGTCCAAAGGTTAATAGAAAATTTTTCTTATAAGTATGTGGAGTAAGTTTTTCAAATTTTTACTCAGTTCCTTCCACATAACTTTTCTAAGGTTCAAGTTGTTTTCTATTCTCCATTCTCTTTGGATCTTTCTTTTGATTGTTCAACATGTCTACTGAATGGAAAGCTTTGGATTATGATCATGCGTCGATCTTTGAACTGAGCGATCTTGACTCTCCTGATGGTTGCACACTTCCCAAACCAGTCTTTCTGCGATTTACCGCGAGTAAAGAAGAAATAAAAGAGTATCGGGCAGCTTTGCTCGTTGCTGGCGTACCCCCACCTAACTTCTGGGTTCCAAGGAGGGGTACACTTCCGAGGAACAAAAAATGTCCGAGCGCAAGTAATGCTCGTTGCCTCAGGAAATTGCGGAGTTCTCGTATGATTCCAGACTCGGTGCAGTTTTCCTTCCCGAACGGGGTCAAGATGTCGAGAATCCGCCCTCGGGTTACTTCACGTGTTACGAGACCTACTTACTCAACTGCCAAATGTGGTTCCCTATTCCACGAGTCATTGTTTAGCTCTTGGATCGGTTCGAGTTATCGATCAGCCAACTTTGTCTCTCCGCGCTGCAGCACCTTGTCGGGATTTTGGTGCTCTGCTACGAATGTGGCATATCTCCCAGCGTGGACTATCTTGAGGCCATGTTGTTTCCCAACCGTGCGGGCGGGGGTTTTTTCTACTTGTCTCCGCGATCAAATTTGTCAGTTATCGAGAAACTCGCCTCGAACGGACATGAATGGAAGGATTGGTTGTTTTACGTTCGGATCGACAACACGTCGGTGGAGGAAAGTGAAATTCCTTTGTTCAGGACCAAGCAGGTGACAGAAGGTACTTAGATTGCGCATTACATTTCTGGTTATCCGTGTTCTAATCTTTGTGTTTGATTTGTGCTTGCAGCATCTAACCCCTCTGTGCCGTTACTCAAAGACCTTTCGTTGGTTAGGAGTCTTCTTCGCGGTGGTCCGCTTTATTGGGGACACGTTTCTCCGAAGAGAGTTCGTCGCACTGTTGCCTATTACTCTTCCGGATTTTTTCAGAATGATCACGTCGAAGTCAAGGCGGATGATGATTCGGAAGCAAGGGAGAGGTCTAGATCTCTGCTGGAGAGAGACGTTTGGATTGATCAAGGTCATCGGTTTGACCCAAATCTCAAAGTCGAGGATTATATCGATTTCTCGGTTTCCCTCGTCTGAGGTCGATCTGAAAGGGACGCCGGACGAGATGCCGGCTGAGTCACCGTTTGCGAAGGCGTCGCGGCTTGTCAACAAGGTCTGTTTATTTTACCGATTTTTGCATTTATTTTGCGTGTGACCGAATTTTTAATAAAATACTTCTCTTTTTTCGCAGGGTCTTCACTTTATGAACGAAGCGGTAAGAGCAAGTGATGCAGAGATTCGTAAGGCCGAATCTCGGGCTGTGGCGGCGGAGAAGGAAGCTGCTCGCCTTAAAAAACAGATCGGCGCTAAAATTTCCCGTGCCCATGAAATGCTGAAAGCGAAACTCCCCGTGTGAGGGAGGAATACGAGGTCGATTCTCGACGCGCCATCGAGTTTTCTGACACGAGAGTTTGTCGTGCCCATAGAGCAGGAAAGAGAGAAGTTGCCGTGGAGATGATGGGTCGTTGTGAACGGTTTGTGCCTCAGTACATGGAGGTCAAGGATGCGCAAAAGGCCAACAGCGATTATCGCGACACCGTGGTATAGTTGGCGGTTTACATCTAACTCAGGATGCGAACTATTCGTATGATTTGGTATTTGTCAAGAAGAAGGCGTGCTTAGCTAAGCGAGAAAAGAAGCAAGTCGAGCTTCTCGACTTTGAGGCGCGAATGTGGGATCAGTGGAACCCAATCGTGGTGTCGCCGGATTCGGTCAAGGTTGGGACTGAGATCCCGAACAGGATTCGAGCGACTTCTAAGTCGCTTATCGCTAGATCGATGACGAGAGGGTCAGCGTGTGGTTGATCGATGCCGCCGATTTCCGTGTCATCGAAAGCGATTACTCCCTTCTGAGGGTCATCCAGAGGTGTGTTCCAACTCGAACCAGTTTCGGCCTTTCGTTGGTAGGACTTGATGGACGAGATGGTGTCGCTGTAGTACTGCGATTCGCCAATGATCATATTGACCCTTCGGCGGTTAGCGTCGTTAACTTTCTCATCATGTCTTCGTCCACGTTTCTCGACCTACTGGTTCCCTTGAGGCGGAGTTTCTGCCCGCGAGTTCCTATTGGTTTTCGGGGGGCGATCTGAATCGCGGATGATGTCCTTTACGATGGATACCTCGAAGAGTTCTCCCGCGAGCAACTTTGCGGCAAGTCTGGCGCCAAGAACTTTGCAGTTCATGGTAGAGTGTCTGCGGTGTCCTTTGCGGATGACTTCGCCGGCTTATGCTGTTCAGACAGGATTTTAGCCTCCTCTTCGATGGTTAGCTTTGTGGAGAGCGTCCTAGATCGTCTGCGGTTTCTCAAGAGTTAACCACCTTCGAAACTTTGACTTGAACCATAGCGATTTTCTGAGTGCGTCGATGGCGGCTCTGTCGCTTATTCCGCTAACCATAGCCATGATAAACTTGAACTTGCTCATGAAGTCGCGTAGAGTCTCGTCTTCCTTTTGAGATAAGCTCCAGAGGCCGGCCTCGGAAGTTTTCCGATTTATGAACATCGTGTATTGCTTCAGGATCTCGGAAGCAAGCTGGCGGAAACTTCCGATCAAATTCCACTTGAGTTTGGCAAACCACTCGAGCGCTGCTCCTTCTAGGTTTTCGACGAAAAAAGACAGTAGCCTACGTGTTTTTTGCCGTCCTTGAGCTTGGCTCGTCCCTTGGTGATCTGGAAAGCCTGCAGGTGGGCTTTGGGATTGGTCGTCCCATCGTAGGTCGGCACTCTGAGATTTCCAGGATCGGGTAGCTTGACCTCGGTGATGCGAGCCGTGAAAAGCGTTTTTCCAAGATTCGTATAGCAGCCGATCTATTTCAGGTGCGGCGCTAGTAGCATGGTGAATTTGAGATTTCACCGCTTTTACCGCTGCGGCCGTTTTAGTAATGTATTCATAGATCACGAATCTCGATTGAGTCTCCAGTAGTTTTCCGACCTTGTCGGCGATTGCAGCGAGTAACTCGAGATCGTTCCTCGGCCGTTTTTGTGTGTTTCACACAGTAGAGTCCCCGTTCTCAGTTAAAGAAAGCTCGTGAGAGGATTCCAGCTGAGGGCTGAGATTTTTTCTCCTCCTCGGATGGACGTCCAAAACAAATCGGATTGGTCGCTTGTTTCCATGTTAACTCTTTCGATACCGTTTTCCTCGGTCTCCTGTCAGCGAGTAGGCGATTTGTCCGATTCGTTCAGTGTTGCGTCAGGGTTATCTTTTTCGGAGTTTTGTTCCGGTTGATCACCCTGCTCGGTTCTGAGACATCTATAGGAGTAGCGAAATCGAGCCTCCTTTCGTGGATCTTAGTGGTTCCGTGAGGGCGAATTTGTTTGGTCTTCGCAGTTAAGGTTTCGACCTCTTTTGCGAGTGAACCGATAAGCTTTCTTTCTCCTCCGATTTCTTGTTGAAGTCGGCGAGCATCTTCCCGATGGTCTCGGTGTTAGCGTTAGCATTAACCGCTGACAAATCTGGTGGTGGTGTTTTTTCAACGTTGTCGCTTTCGCGAGTTTGTTGTTCTTCAGACATCGCGATTGATTGAGCGTGTTGCGGCTTGAGTGTAAGATAGATCCGACCCCCCCCCCTCCTTCTAGGGCCAAACTGTGGGAACCAAAGTTCACCCCTATTGATTTCTGTAAATTAAGGAACTTAGGGAAAAACCTAATTTCCCAGAGGACCCGGCTATTTGCGGAACCGCACACAAGCAATCAAGTTAACAATGCGAACAAGTAAAAGATGTTAAAAACGGATTTGCGTAAGAACGGTATGACAAGGTAAAAGTCTTAGCAGCGAGAGCTGACAACGAGTTTCCTAGTTCTAGCAATCTAAGCCTAAAACCCTAGTTGAGACGCAACTCGATATCAAAAACAGAAAGTTGCCTAAATGCTAAGTTTTGGTGGTGAGAGCTCTGAAAATCGTATATCTTCTTCTGTCCTTGGCCTTTTTCTTATATACTCCTCCCTAGGCGGTTTGGTCCTTCCTTTTCGCCCCCATTCGAGTCTATCGGAAATCTTCCATTTGTCTCGGTCTTTCCATTTATCTTCGAAAATCTTCTATTTATCTTCTTTCTTGACATTTATCTTCAAACTTGACATTTATCTTCAAAATTGACATTTATGTTCTTTCTCCGAGTAAATGGTCAAACCGTCATTGTATCTTTGGGCTGGATTTCGTCTAAACCGTGATTAGGCTTTTATCGTGTTTTAGGACTTTCCGAGCCGTTTTGCGATAAAAACCGTTTTACGACTTTAGACGAGATCGTTTCCTGATACTATGTTGTTCTCATAAGATGTCTCGAGTTAACCGTGTAGTTAAACAATATACGATGTTTCGTCTAACCGCTGCCGTTTTACACGATTTACTCGAGCTCTTACGAGAAAACGAGACTTTACGGTTTTTATCGTAAAACTTGATTGGTTAAACGGATCGAGATGAAAGAATATACATTCCGATCATGGTTTAGAGCATGATTGGGGTCAAGGGACGTACGCTTCATATTGTAAGTGCGGGAGCAAGGCTTGGGACAGAAAGCTCGACGAACGGTGAGCCGAACCGGGTTGGTTCAGCTCGCTGTACTGCAAGGCGAGCTAGTTTGCGATGACCAGCTTGCCGTACGGCGAACTGAACCGTCTGGTTCAGCTCGCCACACGGCGAGATGGTTCGTGACCACCAGCTCGACATACAGCTTAAGCAGAACTCTATCGGTTCTCTCGAATTAAGCAGCACTCGATCGGAAATTTCCGCCTGCTTGCCTCTGAGTTTCTTAAACAGTACTCGATGTTCATAAACAGAGAGACTTCAGATGCCGACCTCTGGAGTCTGTCTCTGAAAGAAGACGAGTCTCTCCGCGATTTCATGATTAAGTTCAAGCTTATCATGGCTAGGGTTAGCGGAATAAGCGACATAGAGGCCATCGGCGCACTGAGAAAGTCGCTTTGGTTCAAGTCATAATTCTGAAGCTGGATAACTCTTGAGAAATAACATACGATCCAGGATGCGCTTCGCAAAGCTAACGATTTCATAATCATAAAAGAGGAGACTAAAGTCCTATCGGAACAGCATAAGCGGACAAAGGCATCCGCGAAAGACGCTACTTCTGAACAGATATCGAAAAAGAAAAACCCTCGTAACGACAAGTATGTCCATCACGAGGGACAAGGTCTCAAATGGGCGCATAACTACGCGATCAACTCTGGATCTGAGCAAGGGCGGACCACTGGGAACACGTGGAATAGAAATTTGAGTTACGACGAGAATGCCTTCTGCGACTTTCACCAGACCCGCAGCCTTTTAGACTGTGAATGCAAAGTCCTCGACGCAAGACTGACTGCAGAACTGCCCACATGAGAGTTCTCTGAAATATCTAGCGTAAAGGATATCATCTGTGACTCATATTGCCCTCCTAAAACCGATAGGAACTCGTAGGCTGACACTTCGCCTTGAGAGAACCAAGCGGGCGAGAAATGCGGATGAACACAATACGAAAGAGTAAACGACGCTAACCGTCAGAGGGTCAACATGATCATTGGCTAGTCGCAGTATTGCAGCGACACCATCTCGTCCATCAATTCTTACCGACGGAAAGCCGAGACAAGCTCAAACTGGCTAACGCCATCGGCCAATGCCCCGAGAGGAGTGATCGCCTTTGAGGAAACTGAAACTGTCGGCATTGACCAACCGCACGCTGATCCTCTTGTCATCGACCTGGTAATAAACGACCTAAAGGTAGCCCAAATCCTTGTCGATACCGGAAGAACCGTCAATGGGATCTTCCGTGACACTTTGGCGAGGATGGGGATAAAACTAACGGAGGTCGAGCCGTTACCAAAACCGTTGACCAGTTTCTCCGACGAAACGACCATGACCCTTGGTTTGATCCAGCGAGCTGGCCAAGCCATTCGGCCCGACACCGGCCAAGCCAAGCCAGACACGCTGCATACGTCTCTCGACTCGATCATACTCCAAACCGCGATTGGAACATCTCTCGTTTCGTCCCAATCCATATTGTCTTTGGAACATTACGATAAAAACCGCTAAAGACTCGAGTAAATCGTATAAAACGGTAACGGTTAGACGAAACACCAAAGGTACCAAGCTATATGATTGACTCGATACATTCTACCAAGAACAGGTTCGTATCACGGGTCTCGTCTAAATTCGTAAAAACGATTAAAAGCGCAAACGGCCCGAAAGATCCTAAAACACGACAAAGGCCCACTTACGACCTTGGAAGAAGTCTAGCCCAAAGATATGATGACGGTTTATCTATTGTTTGCAGGAGAAGATAAATTTCAAGTTTGAAGGTAAATAGGATTTTTCCAAGAATAAATATGAAAGATCGAGATAAATAGAAGATTTCTGATAGACACAAATCAAGGCGGAAAAGGAAAGACCAAACTGCGTAGAAGAGGAGTATATAAGACAAGGTCGAAGCTAGGGAGAAGGGGACGATTTTTAAAAGCTTTACAACTTTTCTAGACTTAGAACTCTCAACAC
This sequence comes from Diplotaxis tenuifolia, assembly GCA_014822095.1. NCBI lineage: Eukaryota > Viridiplantae > Streptophyta > Magnoliopsida > Brassicales > Brassicaceae > Diplotaxis > Diplotaxis tenuifolia. Next base: position 9,230 of record JABAYD010013242.1, read on the forward strand.
TTAGAAACTTAGGATTTATTTTCGACAATTTCAGTTTCTATGACTGGTACTCAATTACTAGACGATCTCGCCCAAGCAGTTTGATCTCTTGTCCAGCTTTACCAATTGAATTATGTTCGGCTTGGTCGTTGAAAGGGGTACGTAGGCAGCATTTCATAAGGTTCAGTCCGAAATCAACCAAACCCATTTTTCATATCTTTTTGTCTTTCTTTATCGAGTTGCGACTCAACTAGGTTTAAGGTTTTCTGTTGCTAGAACTAGATAACTCGCTGAAACCTATTGTGTCCAAAGCATTTGTAATCTCTTGTAATAATCGCAACACTTTTATGCGGATTCAAAATAAGATCAACTTTCTTTATAAAATTTTTAGCATGTTTTTCATATTTTCCACATTTATTTGGTTACTTTTCGTTGTCTCTCGCAGAGATCCGAAACCTCTTGAAAATTAAGATTTTCCTAAGTTTCCTTAATTTAGAGACAGTGCGAATTTCGGTTCCCATACCGACCGTTCATACAGTTAATTACTGCAATGTTTGCAGCAAAATTGAAGCTTTGTTTCCGATATCAAACGAAATCAAATTTCCCAACCACACCAAGAAAAGTTATTACAGAGCCTACGACAAAGAGATCCAGGTGAAACTGAACTAGACTCAAAATAACAAGATTCCAAAGGCAAAAACAGAAGCTTACTCTTCTCCATGGTTTCCTAGAATTAAATCCAAATCAATTGCTGATGAAGTTAAAGAGCTATAAAGTTGTCTTTTTAAGGTTTGTATTGATACTCAATAAGTAAGTGTGTCTCCACACAATCGAAGAGGGAAGCAATCTTATAACATAAAAAAATTGGGAGACAAGGAAAACACTTAAGCAGCCAAAAAAAGAAGAAAAAATAATGGGAAACAACATCAAATTCGCAAACCAGTTCTTTTAACCATTTCATTACATCAAACGAGAAGTGACATAGTGAGCATACATACAGCCAAGGTGTTAATCAAACTTGTGATTAAAAAAAGATGTGTTATACAAAATTCTCAAACCTAACAGTTTCTAAAGCACTAAATTCAGTAAAACTGAAGATTTACAAGTAAGGTGTTAAGTTTGTATTTGTGAACACACCTAACCTCTCGTCTCTCCTCGTAATTTCACACCCACACAAATAGTACTGAATAATACTCTCCAAATCCAAATCCCAATATAATAAGAATTACAAAAACGAAATACTTTAGAACTATGATGATCACATACAATCACCTGAAGGACACATCGTCACTTCTTATGTCAGCATGAAAAGCTCATAACTCTTATTCTATATATTTATTTACAGAAAAAATAGAAGATGAGTCACTCACAAAGCCTCTCCTTCCTTCCTAGCCTTTGCTCATTAGGAGTTATCACAAAGCCTCTCATTCCCTCCTAGGCTTTGCTCGTTATGTTCCCCTTTAATACTTCCTTTGCAACTATAGACTCCAAGGTTCCATCTTTCTTCTTCCCACGCTTACGGAAGTACACTTGCTGCAACGCCCAACAAAACACAGTTGTGCTCAAGCCGAAACTCTGGGTATTGTTTTAGAATCTTCCACCTAAAGTTCCATGTTGATTCATGAGAAAGTAATCCAGTCCATTGTATCAGCACCTCCAAACACCCCGCCGGTGTATAACGTGTATCGAGCACTGCCTCCGGAAGCACAATGTAGGAACCGAGATTCACACTATCGATTTTCGTAAATAAGGAAACTTAAGAAAATCCTAATTCTCCAGAGTTTCCGGATCTCTGCGAGAGCCAATGAGAAGTGACCAAAAAAATGCGGAAAATATGAAAAAGATGACAAAGCAAATTTATGAAGAAAGTAGATTTTATTTTGAATCTGGGTAAGAGCGTTGCGATCACTACGAGGGATTACAAAATATTTGGCCGCAAGAGCTGTCAGCGAGTTATCTAGTTCTAGCAACCTAAAACCTTAAACCTAGTTGAGTCACAGGTCGATAATAAAAGACGAAAAATATACGAAAAAGGGTTTTAATTTTTTTCAGACTTAACCTTATGAAAGACTGCCTACGTACCCCTTTCGAGGATCAAGCCGAATGATATCACTCAAATTACCCTAAGGAGTGAATTATTCTCTCAAATAAGAGGTTCAGTTGTAGTACTTAGGGATCGGATCACGAGGAGTTAAGGAACACAAAAGATGTAATCCTAAGTGATTATGCTAGGTTGAAAAGGTTTTAAATAGTAAAAAGCAGTTTTGTGAGCAATGATAAGTTGCTCAAAGAGTTGGTTGTAGGTTTAAAACAATAAGAGAAAATAGTTAGATTCAAGGTTACTATTCAGATAATCAGGATTATAATGATATAGATGTTTTAATGAGTTGCATGCATGATATTAA